>BSBK01013970.1:7500-48100 GCA_027943335.1 Chamaecyparis obtusa | reverse complement strand
ACTGACTATGCTCCGTGGTATCCCATGTAGTCTAAACACCTCTCGAAAGAATAGCTCTGCTGTCTGTGATGCGGAATAAGTAGATGAAATTGCAAAGAAATGTGCAAATTTTGTCAATCTATCTACCATAACAAAGATACAATCCCGACCCTGTGCCTTTGGGAGCCCTGTGATAAAATCCATGGAAATGCTATCCCACTTCTTCTCTGGTATGGGTAGGGGCTGTAGTAAACCACCTGGAAAGGAATGTTCCTATTTGTTCTGCTGACACACTGGGCACTCCCTAACAAACTGTAGCACCTCTGATTTGAGCCCTTTCCAAGTGAAGTGCTCTCTCACCTGCCGACATGTCTTAAAGAATCCTGGATGTCCTACCAATGGTGAATCATGAAATTCTCTCAAAATCTTCTGCTTCATAGCAGACCCAGGTACCAAATAAATCCTTTCCTTGTAAATGATCAGATCATTTACAACAGTATATCAGCTATCCTGAGCAACCCCCTCAATAACACTAGATGCCCAACTATCCTTAGCATATTCTGCCAAGATCATCTCTCTCTAATCATCCATGACTATCCCAACAGCAAGCAAATGAGGCCTCCTGGATAAAGCATCTGTGACAATATTTTTCTTCCCTTTGACATAGACTATGTCAAAATCATAGGCCTGTAACTTACTCACCCATTTTTGTTGCCTGTCATTAAGATCCTTTTGTCCAAGGAAATGTTTCAAGCTGTTATGATCTATTTTAACTGTGAATCAACTTCCCGCTAAGTATTGCCTAAACTTAGCTAGCGCGTGCATGATTGCTAACATTTCCTTGTCATAGATGATGTAGGTTCTCTCAACACCTCATAATTTCCTACTCTCATATGCAATGGGATGTTTTTCCTGCATGAGGACAACTCCTATGCCTTCTCCCGAGGCATCACACTGTAGCTCAAAAGGTCTGGTGAAATCTGGAATGGCCAAAATAGGACATGTGCTCATCAGCTCCTTGAACCTGTCAAAACAATCCTGAGCCCTCTCTGACCACTGAAAACTATCTCTCCGTGTCAAGTCTATAAGTGGTGCTACTGTCTGTGAAAATCCTTTCACAAATCTGCGGTAGAACCCACAAAGCCCAAGAAATCCCTTGAGCTGTGAAGTGTTCCTTGGCGGTGGCCAATCCATAATGGCCCTAATCTTGTCTGGGTCAACCCGAACACCTCCTGCACTAATAATATGCCCTAGATAGAGCAACTCTGTCATCCCAAACTCACATTTACTCATCTTGGAATATAATGACTCCCTCTCTAAAATACTGAGCACTATATCAATATGCTCCAAATGTTCCTCCCAAGTACTACTGTATATCAGTATATCATCAAAAAATATCAACACAAACTTCCTCAATTGATCTCTGAACACTCTGTTCATACAAGACTGGAAAGTGGCGAGGGCATCAGTCAACCCAAAGGGCATAACTAAGAACTCAAAATGACCATAGTGGCATCTGAAAGCTATCTTCTCCACATCCTCCTCTCTAACCCATATCTGATGGTAGCCGGATCTCAAATCAATCTTTGAGAAGTAGCATGCACCGTGCAATTCATCAATAAGCTCATCAATGCGCGGGATAGGGTATCAGTTCTTGATTGTTTTCTTGTTCAACTCCCTATAATCTATGCACATCCTCATTGTACCATCCTTCTTCTTCACCAATACTACTAAAGAAGTGAAAGGACTCTTGCTTAGCCATATGTGCCCCATGTCAATCAACTCCTTGATTTCCTTTTCTATCTCATCCTTATATCTTTTTGGATGGCGGTAAGGTGTGATGATAACTGGCTTAGCCCCTTCTTCTAACTCAATAACATGCTCGATTCCTCTATCCGGGGGTCTCCCTGGAGGTATCTCATCAAACACCTTAGTATGTTTTGTTATTATTTTTTGTACATCAGGCGGGTACTCCTGTTTATGCTGCTCTGTCGTCTCAAGCATTTCTCTAAACTATGCTGCCCACTGTACCTGATTATGTCTAAATAAACTCTGCATCCGCTTGAGTGACACCACTCTAAGCTTCCCATCTGACAATCCTCTGAGCACTATCTTCTTACCATTTGCCTCAAACCTCATCTCCATTTTCTGAAGGTTAAATGTAAACTCCTCCAAAGACTTCATCCAGTTCATCCCAAGCACCATATCCTGATCACCAATGTTGACCACAAAGAAATCTCTTGTCATGTCATAATCTCCCAAATGAAGCTGCAAGTTGGAGATTTTCTTGGTACATTCAATCTTGAAGCCAGCGGCAACCATCACCTTAAATCCCCTATGATCCTCTGTATGTAGCCCTCTGCATGACGCAAACTTCTCATCAATGAAGTTATGTGTTGCCCATGTATCAATGAGTGCCACAAATCTCTGTCCGTCCAAAGTCCCCCTAACTCTAAACGTGACGACCTCCTGTATACTGGATAACTAAGCTTTCGTGCTATCACTGCGTGCTTCCTCATGTGAAGAATTATCATCATCCCCATCTGATTCTGATGACTGCTCTGAATCTCCATCCACTGACTCTTCTGCTGAAAAGTATTCCATTTGCTTAGCTTTTGCCTTCAGTGGACACTTATGTGACAAATTCCAAGGCTCCCTACAATGAAAACAAAGCTTCTTCTTCCTGAGATCATTAAGTGTCTCATTGTCCAACCTCTTACTTTCCTCCTTAGGTGGCTGAGCCTCTCTATGAAAAGGTTTCCTGTCCTTATCTTTCCTCGAAGGGAAACTCTTCACCTGGAATTTATTCTTAGAAGCTGAAGAGGAATCCATGTCATGAGCCTTCTTAATGGCTTCCTGAAAAGTGGGAGGGTTGAGAGCTTTAATCCATCCTCTCAACGGATCAGCTAACCCATCCATAAATAGAACTAGTATCCTCCATTCAGATACATCTGTTACTAACACTGTGAGTTTTTGAAACTCTGAAATGTATGTTTCCAATGATCCCCACTGTTTAAGCTGAGCTAACTCCTTAAAATGGAGTTCTAGATCCTTCCTATCAAAACGTTCAATCAGTCTCTCTATAAACTCCACATATGAGGTAATGTGTGCATGACCCATAGTGACCATACCATGATGCCACCACTCATGTGCTAACCCATCCAGATGAATTACTGCGTACTTAATAGCTTCTTCCTCAGGCATAGGGTTCAATTGAAAGTATGTGTCAAGCTTTTGAACCCAAGCTCTTGCTGTAGACTTCCCCGAGCCATCATAATATGGTAATTGAAGTTTCCCTACTTTCTTCCGTAGCTCATAGCTCTGGTTCCTATCATGTCCACGTGGCATATGTTTCATCTGCACATCCATATACTCCCTAAAGGTAATTGCAGCAGTAAAATCTGGACCTCCGACTTCCCAATCTCTCCTCAACTGGTCCTGTATATCAGTGATTTGGGGCTCTAGTACAGGCTGCTCTGGGGCTCTAGGAAATGTGGGAATCATGGGCCTCGAACTCATTGTCCTAGCTTGCTAGGGTGCATGACCGAAATTGTTCCCAACTTGTTCACCTCCATTATAGGTCCCATCCTGATTATTCCCATTCTGATTGTTACCATTCTGATTATTACCATTCTGATTATTTCCTCCACCCACGTTAGCATTCAACCCCATTTGATGAGCCATCATCTGCATCATAAGCTCCAACCTCTGACTTTGTTCCTGTGCTCTCTGCTCTGCTAATCGCTGTCCCTAAGTCAATGTATCCAATAACTGCAGGAATTGCTCCTCACCAGGATCCCTAACATTCCTATCCCCCATAGTCTCTACAGCCTGTTCACCTGTAACACTCGGTTCGTCTGAGTCACTACTTCCTCCCGGTAAGATATTCTCTCGGTTAGTATTCAATAATGCTATGTTTCTTCTTGTGTCGTAGTGATGTGGCAATGGTTGAACACTCTAATCTGTCATGTCATATTTAATTTATACTAAACTTGACAGGATGGCAGGAAAGATAAGCTCTGATACCACTGTAATATGCTGCCTAGTTCTGTAATTCTAGAGTCTGTTTCTTCCTATCATTTTGTCAAATAGTTGGCCTGCAACTGTCTTTCTTATGTTTTTTCTAGATTGATGTTGTTTAATAGTCCTCAAGATTGTTGTAATTCGTATGAGATATCAATAGAAGGCAACATGAAACCATATGCAGCTAATAACAATGACCGGTCATTTATTTCTTGTTTCAGATTTTTAGGAAATTACAACTACCACATCTAACATATCTTATTAAACTCAACACATTATATCAACTATAGAGTTCAATGATGGTCCATACCCATTGCAGCTACAACAGTGTTAATAGTCCTGAAAATTGCTATAGTAACTCACAGCTACAATGTTTCCAGACTGCTACAGTATCGCGCTACAGTAATTCAAACTGCTACAGGAACTTGTTGCTACAGTAACCAGCTACTATAGTACCGTGCTACAGTGATTTGGACTGCTACAATATCGCGCTGCTATAGTACTCACGCTGCTACAAGAACTTGCTACCATATCGCGCTGCTATAGTACCTCACTGCTACAGGAACTCTCGCTGTTATAGGATCTTGCAACTACAATATAAAATCTCAAGACCATATCTTTCAATGGCGTCAAGATTGAAAGCGTAGAGGGTTTGTGTCCTCCAAGCCCAAAGAGAAATAATCTCCATAATTTCCTCAATTTCATTCAATCTTCCAGCATGCCAAAAGAGAGCTATCCTCTCTCTTTTAATCCTTCCTTACTAGTTCTACGCTCTCGTCTCGCCAATGTGGGATAAAACATGAGCTTTAATGTTACCTTTTTCACTTACGAATGCCCATGTATGTCCTTTAAAAGGGGGGAACTTGATTTTTATAAAGTGACTTTATGAAACATTATAATATTTAAATTAAATAGTCACTTTATCGTTATAACTTCAAACATTAAAATAATATACCAAATGAACTCGAAATCCCACATATGATAGCTCATCGGAAAGAGCTCAACAAAACGCATCACATCCTGTCACTGAAAATCCAAGGCACTGCATCCCCTGTTGGCTTACTAAAAATAGTAAATCCTCCCCAAAACCCAACAAATGAACTCCATTTGGCTTGTAATTAAATTTGACTAGGCCAAATAACCTCAGGATCCCTTTTGAAGTCCTGGTTAGCCCTCGAGGCCATGAAAGAATGGGCTAATGACAACATATTTCCAGACTGCCTAAGTGGGGGACATTACAACTATAGACCACTCAGAATGTGTAAAGTCTAAGTGGCTTAGGGTTTGGTTTCCTTGATGATTTATTTGAAAAGTTATTTATTATTTAATTATATCTATTATTATTTTTAAATAAGAATAGCATGAACAAGGGTGTTCTCCTATTATACAACTCTCTATAGGGATTGTCAATAGATCACCATTTACAACACGTTAACAATAGAAAAAAACTAACAAACATGCTTACCTCTTTAAAAAAACCAAATCCTACTAGTATCAAAGAAAATCAAAGTCCAAGAAGGTAAACATAACATACCAACAAGAATATAGAAAGAATGAAACTAAGCCCACAGAGGCCGACTAAGATCAATAATACAAAACAAGTATCAATTATTTGTTGTGTTAGTGGTGTTGGACAATAACAAGAATTCCCATTAAATATATTATTTATGTTAGTAATAAAGTGTTTTCTTATTAATTAAATCATGTTTGATTTAATTAATAAGTCACTTATTATCTCTTTATGCTTAAGCTAAACTTTAGGCATATAATAATTAATTGCTTTGTTAATTATTATTATACAACCTAGGTTTTACCTTCTTAGGTTTTCAAATCTCCTTTTATAAACATTGATCTCCTCTTATTTTCTTAACTTTGTAATAGATTATTCATTATTGAATTACAACTTTTGTTTTGGCACATCAAGAATGATTTCTCCTCTCTTGTGGATCAATGCGCTCAGGCCTCCATAGCTTCTTTCTTCTTCTCTCTCTTTCTGTGACAGGTGTTTGTATGCAAGTGTTCTTGGGAGCCACGGGTTGTTTTATCATCAACTCCAATATGGTATTAGAGCTTCAAATTTGTTCACCCCTGTTCTCTTCTTGAGAGATTCGGTCATGTTTTTCAGATTTACATTTTCAGAGGGTTTCCTATCAGATCTTGAGAGGACATATTTTTCTAGTCCTCTTGGCTTCAAATAGACCTCATAGTTGCATTCACAATGTCCAAGAACCCCCATATCCATATAAAATTTATCTAATTTAGACAAAGTTGGAATCTATGGCAAAACATTTTTGCAACTAGCCTTGACACACATCCTGAAGCACTTTGGGACCAAATGGACCTCTCCATTGACCTCACAACACCCAAAAAACTCCACATTCATATAAGGAACATCCAATCTGGATGTTGCTACATTTTGAGGCAATTTTTTTTGCATGAAAGGCCTTACAACCTTGACACACAAATCGAGAAAGAATTCATATAGACCTGGCATGCAAATCAAGGAAAAATTGTACCAATCTAAAACATAAACCAAGTCAAAAAATTTACTACCTATCACGCAAATCAGGGTAAATAAGTTGGCACAAAAATCAACACAAAATTTGTATGGCCTGGCTTGCATCCTGAGGTATAATGCAAAGTTTTTAAAAAATTCTTTTTAGGTACTGATATCCATTTGGCCATCAAATTTATGCCTATCATTTTCTAACGTCAGCATGCATTAGCATTGTTTACACCATTTTTGGGCCCTCCAATGCAATAGTTAGTATTTTGCTCATAACGTGAGCATACGGTGTCAAAATTGGGCAAACCAGATATCATAGAAAAGCTAGTTCTGAGATCTCTCCAGATCCAGAGGTTTGAATTTTTGAATTTTTTTTTCTGATCGTGTGCTTTACTCACAAAGCTAGATATTCATTTTTGCACTTTGGGATTCTATCTTGCACATCCAAACTCCATTTTGGGAAAATAATATATGGTTTGAAATCTTGTTCTGTAATATTTTTAGTGATTTCAATATTTTTTCTAGATTATGCTTTGGGTAAATTTTATTTATATATTTTCTATCCAGTGGATATCTTGGATGCTTTAGGTCCTGGGATCTCTTCTCTTTGAGGGATGGCTTGTATTAAGTTGTTCTTTTGTTTTAGTAGCCTTAGCTCTTCTTTGAGAAGTGTATACTTCACTTTTCTAGCATTCTATTATGCACACTCACTAAGATAAAGTGTTATTCTATTGCATCTATGAGATTTTGCACATTTTTGTGTTCTATGTGTTGGTTTTTCTCCTTGGAGGACCAAACTTGAAATAGATAGTTGGGCTTAGATCTCAGTTAGACACTCAAGTTTGACAAGGAAAACAAACCAATTGATGAGGATAGAGAGAAATCCTCCTTCTTCTTTGAGCTCCACATTCACTCAGGTGGGTATTGCCTTATCTGCACATTCAAGATACCTCATGAAAAACCAAAGGCCTGCAGAAAAATTAATGTGGAATGGTTCTCAAACTCCTAGGTATCCTGTACCTCAATGAAGCCAATATCTCAAGCAATAGCCCTACTTGTATGGAGTGAGATTGAAAGCTAGAAAACTATCCTAACAACATGAAAGGGAAAGGGTGGAACTGAAAGGAAATGATTTGAAAATGAGTTTGAAGGGACCCCTGAGATACCCTAAGTCTCTGATAGACCAATGCCTTGTCCAATGGGCCACAAAGTCAAATACCCTACTGCAAGAGATAGCTATGAAACAAGAACACAATATGCTCAATGTGTTGATGCCTGACATCAATCACACACCATAATCAAACCTCAACTTAGCACCCACCTATGTATTTACGTATGTTATTTTCCACTCAAAGGATTTTAACTCTTCCCTTAGAAGAGACCTATAAATAGACAATACATTGACCAGCATCCACTAGAAGACAAGCATGAAACATCTTTGACACCTCAGCTCATACATACATAAACACTAACCCTGAACCAGTTATCTCTATGAAGATAACTCCACTTGAAAACACATAGGCAAGACAAGCAGACAAATCAAACACCCTTGATGTATGATTAATGCATTCAGAATTCAAATGGAGATAGCTTGGTAACAGTAAGAATATATTCACTTCTCATACATAAGAAAAATCTATTACAACATGCACTGTATTCTCTGAACTAGCAATGGAGAGAAGAACACTCTATATACAGAGAGAAGGAGAAATCTACAAGAAAAAGACCCTTCACTTAGAACCAATTCTCCTCAGAAATTTGCAGAAGAAGGAACCCCTACAAAATTGAACAACTTGCCATTTATACCACTAGTTGCCTTGGAATTCTCAGAGAGAATGCAACAAGCTACGGACAGCTAGGGCTAGGGTTAGGGTCTCACCCAACAGTCACAAAATTTACTGCAAAAACACCTCGAGCCAAGACCATCCTTCACCAGGTACCAAACCTCCTTTGCAATTAATTGCATAGACCCTGGACCACACTGCGAATGGAAACCAATCACTTCTCACCAAACAGGGTCACATCTACATTCAATTCCATAAAAATGATACCCCCTGTCTCTCAAAAATTCAAACTCAAACTGCAACCATCATCATGCAATTTGCAGGCTTCATATTGCTCAACCCTTTGCCCCTAGTCACACAATCGCGCTGTCATGAAATTCACTGCCATAAAAATCTGGCTTCACATATATGCTTGGTCTCATGATCACAAGGTACCCAATTCACCCTTGTGATCATGTGACCACGTACTCTTAGCCACAGTCAATATTCAGTCCAAAACCTTTTGTAAAGTCCTTTTCCATATCACCCACAGTGACCAATCAAACTCAAGCATGAAACAATACTGGCACCGTGAGCCCACTTTAGAACCCCGCAACTGTGACACCAGGTAGTTAGTTGCATGATCGCATAACCCAGAGATGGGTTATACGAACATGTGACAACCCGTGAACAAAATGCCTCGGCCCCGCTAACAATCTGCCAAGTCACCGCCACAGGGACCGCCACCATTGAACAGAACACTTCCATCTTAGCATCATCTGACAGAGGGCCCCCAAACAACAAAAAATTGCCAAGTCACCATGCCGACCAACTGGAAGATGCCATAGGAACTATTGACCCATCCACAAATAGGCCCAGAATAGAATGGTGGGTGCATGATCGCATGGGCTTGAAACCTCCCATGAGATCATGCCCCAACCACAGGATCTTCCACATCACCCCTCCAGATGCCACACTACCATCTCTGCCAATGGGAACAAGGACACGCATCGACCAGTCACATGATCACATAGCCAAAGAATAGGCTATGCGATCATGTGACAGCCAACCAAAAGCTACCACATCACTGCCAACATAGTCACTGTCGAAGAGACCCCACCTACAAAAAGCTTTGAAAATCTGGGCCCACCATCACGCAACCCCACGACTAAGGCAAACTTAACCGCCAACTAAGTCGCTAGATGTTAGCTGCTTAACTACCAGAATCAAGTGACAAGGAGATAACTGTTGGTTGCCAAGTCACCAGAAGGAAAACTAACTGCCATGCAGCTGAAAACCATGAAAAACTAGGACCACACAAACAGGCGGCGGGTAGTCGCATGATCACATGTTAGAAAAGTCTAACATGCAGCCATGTGACAATCAATCAGGAAGAGCTTTTGAAGGCCTGGGCTCACCTGTCATTACACTTGTGCACTTAGGGAACAACCAACAAACAAGAAACTATGAGATCGAAAACACACAGGGTTTTTGACATAGCGGAAGACCGAAAACACATAGAGTTTTCGACGCCAAAGGATAAGCACACAAAAGCAGGAAGCAAAGGGTTGAAAACATTGAAGGCCAAAAATGCACAGACTAAAAACATCATGGACTTTTAGAAACACTGCGGGTTTTTGACACTGTGTCAAATTTTAAAGATTGCTTCCCACGGACCTCAAAATTTTAATAACTTTCTAGGCTTTACAAATTTGGAGATGCAGTTTGGACTAGAGCCTGGTGACAACACAAGGAACATAGGGCAGGGCACAAACCAAGAAACATATAAGGAAATAGGCTATTTTCATAAGATTTTGCTATGACAGGAAAATGGGCTAATAGTGGCTCTGGTTGGGGACGATGGGTAACTTGTACCCATGCGAGAATTCAAGATTTTTGGTAGAGCAGACCACCAATAGGACAAAAATAAGGAACTCAAAAAATGCAGGGAATAGGAAGGAAAAGCACACAATAGGAAAGGGAAAGACTATACAAAGATTTATAGTATTTACAACTAGGCTCAAGGCCCCAAAATTATGATCAATACTTGCCTCTGTCAAACAAGTAGTTTTCATCTCCACACGTCAGAGACAAACTAAAAATTTTCCTTCCATGTGACTGATCAAACTTATATCCATCCTTCCACAATTTGAAACAAAATTTTTTAGTACATACTTCCTAAGGGCCAGAAAAGTAATCATACCAATTCTGAAAATGTTGTGGCACATGCATGTTGCATTCCTTAAATAGGAAAATGCTGAAAGAAATGCAACATAAATCACCTTCAAATTTACCACCACATTTGGGAAGCTTACTGTCCAACTGAAAAGAAAAAATCTCCAACTCTATCAAACTATCATTGCAATCGCTACTGGATCCATTCATACCAAAAATTTTCACCTCCAAGGAGAAGATACGCCGATCTTCATGCAAACACTGTGGGAACTCATCACATGGGGCATGATCACCAAACATAGGAGCAAGCTGCATTTTGTCAACAACTGACAAAACAAAAAATTGTTGATAGGTGGAAGAGGAACATCAACCTGTCCATGAGATGGTGAAGCCTAAGTAGTTGAGAGACCATCCTTCCATGGCTTAGCAACAGATTCAGAATTAGAAAAGGATTCAAAATCTATACAACTCTCCCAACCAATATTTAGTACCACATCAGGGACACTTGCATTTCTTGAAGATGAACAAACACTAATGACTTCATCATCTGATATATCATACTATACCTGGTTTCCATCTAGTAGTAATAGGGTAGAAAAAGAATCAGAGGCACACATGTCAAATTCAAATCCTATTGACTCATGCTCCATATCAAAATCAATGTGTGCTAGATGTAAGAACCCAGAGCCATCACCCCCTGAATATCTAAGATATTCACAAGATAATAAATCTGAAATTTGTTCACTATGAAGTGAACAACTGTCCTCAAGAACATCATCTTCTGCCATACAATCATCAGTAATACTTTCATCTATCCAATCCTCTTCCTCATCTGACTGATTGCATAAACCTTTTGTCCCATACTGAGAAAAGGCATCACTTTCATGACTGCAAGAAAGAGTGTCAACACTTGACACATCCCCTTCATAAATTTCATCACTCTCAATATCAACACTACGGAGAAAAGCCCCAAGTGCATCCTCAAGTTCAAGACCAGCATCACCATGTACCCAATCCTTGACACATATGTAATGCTCTTCCCATAAGGCATCTGACCAACTAGTTGACTCAGGAAAACAAAGCTCCAAGAATAAACCAATGAAATCAAATTTAGGAAACTCAACATCCTCAGGAAGCTCATCATATACTTCACAAAATCTATCATAGAACAAGGATATGGATAAATTCTTTCTACTTCCCACTTTTAATCTTACTAATCTCATGCAATCCCTAAGGATGCCCTCCTCAAGGAAAGCTAGCTCCTCCTCAAGCTTACCCATTACAACTTAGTGCACTACTTCCATAAAATTTTGCAAAGCTGCAACTAAAAACTTAAAATATGCTAACCTCTACTCACACCTTTTTCCTTCTCTTAGTGCTTGACCACTTTATAAGGAACATTTAGAACTTGAAAAATAACTTGGAAAATCTTATTGCAGAAGACCCTTGGCTGGAAGGTAGGGAAAATCTAGAGCTCACCTTGTGACTCCATCAGGTTCTTTGTAGTGTAGAGTCGCCACCTCCTTCAGAGGAAAATGTCGCATTTTTTCTTCTTCCAACCAGCACAAAGCTACACCAGGTATACACACTATTTATCAGGGGGAACACTGATCAAATAGAGAAAGTCAAAGCCGCCACTCACAACTAGGTGAGAAGATATCAGCAAATGCTTGTTTTTGTATTTGACTCTATTCTAGACTCTCCTGAGCAAAGTCACCATTTTGTTAGTTTTTCTCCTTGCAGGACCAAACTTGAAATAGATAGTTGGGCTTAGATCTTAGTTAGACACTCAAGTTTGATAAGGAAAACAAACCAATTGATGAGGATAGAGATAAATCCTCCTTCTTTGAGCTCCACATTCACTCAGGCGGGTATTGCCTTATCTGCACATTCAAGATACCTCATGAAGAACCAAAGGCCTACAGACAAATTAATGTGGAATGGTTCTCAAACTCCTAGGTATCTTGTACCTCAATAAAGCCAATATCTCATGCAATAGCCCTACTTGCATGGAGTGAGATTGAAAGCCAGAAAACTATCCTAACAACATGAAGGGGAAAGGGTGGAACTGAAAGAAAATGATTTGAAAATGATTTTGAAGGGACCCCTGAGATACCCTAAGTCTCTGATAGACCAATACCTTGTCCAATGGGCTATAGAGTCAAATACCCTACTGCAAGAGACAGCTATGAAACAAGAACACAATATGCTCAATGTGTTGATGCCTGACATCAATCACACACCATGACCAAACCTCAACTTAGCACCCACCTGTTTATTTAAGTATTTTATTATCCACTCAAAGGATTTTAACTCTTCCCTTAGAAGAGACCTATAAACAGACAATACATTGACCAGCATCCACTGGAAAACAAGCATGAAACATCTTTGACACCTCAGCTCATACATACATAAACACTAACCCTGAACCAGTTATCTCTACGAAGACAACTCCACTTGCAAACACATAGGTAATACAAGTAAACAAATCAAACACCCTTGATGTATGATAAATGCATTCAAAATTCAAATGGAGATAGCTTGGTAATAGTAAGAATATATTCACTTCTCATACATAAGACAAATCTATTACAACATGCACTATATTCTCTGAACCAGCAATGGAGAGAAGAACACTCTATATGCAGAGAGAAGGAGAAATCTACAGGAAAAGACCCTTCACTTGGAACCAATTCTCCTAAAAAAATTGCAGAAGAAGGAACCCTTACAAAATCAAACAACCTGCCATTTATACCACTAGTTGCCTTGGAATTCTCGGAGAGAATGCAACAAGCTACGGATAGCTAGGGCTAGGGTTAGGGTCTCACCCAACAGTCACAAAATTTACTGCAAAAACACCTCAAGCCAAGACCATCCTTCACTAGGTACCAAACCTCCTTTGCAATTAACCGCACAGACCCTAGACCACACTGCGAATGGCAACCAATCACTTCTCACCAAACAGGGTCACATCTACATTCAATTCCATAAAAATGGTACCCCCTGTCCCTCAAAAATTCAAACTCAAAATGCAACAGTCATCATGCAATTCACGGGCTTCATATTCCTCAACCGTTTGCCCCCATTTGTGCAATTGTGTTCTCATGAAATTCACTACCACAAAAAAAATACAGCTTCACATATATGCTTGGTCGCATGATTGCAAGGCACCCAACTCACCCTTGCGATCAAGTGACCGTGTACTCTTAGTCGTAGTCAATGATCATTCCAAACCCCTTTGCAAAGTCCTTCACCATATCACCCATAGCGACCAATCAAACTCAAGCATAAAACAAGACTTGCACTATGGGTCCACTTTAGAACCCTGCAACCGTGACATTAGATGGTTAGTCTCATGATCGTATAGCCCAAAAATGGGCTATGTGAACATGTGACATGACATTCCCCTTTACCCTGCTGCAACCACCACCACCACCACTAAGGTAAGTAGTTAGTCGCATGATCACATAACTCGGAGATGGGTTATGCAAACATGTGACAACCCATGAACACAATGCCTCGGCCCCTTTAACAATCTTCCAAGTCATTGCCACAGGGATCACCCCCATCGAATAGAACACTGCCATCTTAGCATCATCTGACAGCGGGCACGTCAAACAATAATAAACAGCCAAGTCACTACACCAACCAACTAGAAGATGCCATAGGGACCATTGACCCATCTACAAATAGGCCCGAAATTGAATGGCAGGCACATGATCGCATGGGCTTGAAACCTCCCATGAGATCATACGCCAACCACAGGATCTGCCACATCATCCCCGCAAATGCCACACTACCATCTCTGCCAGTGGGAACAAGGACATGTGTCGACCGGTTGCATGATTGCATAGCCAAAGAATGGGTTGTGCGATCATGCGACAAGCAACCAAAAGCCACCACATCACCACCAGCGCAGTCACTGCCGAAGAGACCCCACCTGCAAAAAGCATTGAAAATCTGAGCCCACCATCACGTGACCGCGTGACTAAGAAAAACTTAACCACCAGCTAAGTCACTACATGTTAGCTGCTTAATCACCAGAATCAAGTGACAAGGAGATAACCATTGGTCGCTAGGTCGCTAGAAGGAAAACTAACCGCTAGGTAGCCAAAAACCATGAAGAAGCGGGACCACGTGGACAGGTGGCAGGCGGTCGCATGATTGTATGTCAGAAAAGTCTGACATGTGGCCATGCGATAGCCAATCAAGAAGAGCTTTTGAAGGCTCAGGCCCACCTGTCATCTCACTTACGTACTTAGGGAACAACCAACAAACAAGAAACTGTGAGGTTGAAAACACACAGGGTTTTTGACACAGCAGAAGACCGAAAACACATAGAGTTTTCAACACCAAAGGATAAGCGCACAAAAGAAGGAAGCATAGGGTCAAAAATAATGTAGGCCAAAAACACATAGACCAAAAACATGATGGAATTTTAGAAACATTGTGGGTTTTTAACACTATGGCAAATTTTAAAGATTGCTTCCCGTGGACCTCAAAATTTTAATAACTTTCTCAGCTTTGCAAATTTGGACATGCAGTTTGGACCAGAGCCTGGTGACAACACAAGGAACACAAGGTAGGGCACAAACCAAGAAACATACAAGGAAATAGGCCATTTTCATAAGATTTTTCTATGACTAGAAAATGGGCTAACACTATGTACTTGCACTACATTATAGAGTGTCGATCTAGGGATTTGATGTTTGCCTTTGTTTTCCATGTACTTTTATCATGTGAGTGTTCCTCCATTGACATTAGCCTTAGGTATCATTATTTGTGTTTGAACTCTCTCTAGACCTTCGATGTTCCTGGTATCATGTAGTTCATATTGGATGATCTTTTTAGTTTACTTGTCTTACTCCCTTGTCAGCATTATGGGGGGGTTTCTACTGTTGGCTTGACTTCTTCCTTTGTTTGATAGTATGAGCTATGTATTCAGTATTTGATTATATGTACTAGGAAGATGCAGTGGCTAGGTACCTATGCATTCCAAAGAGATGGATCATTTACCTTATGGATACTCTTTCTTTCCTATTTTTGGACACACTCTTCTAGATTTGATTGATTAGCTTTTCATACTTTTGTTATTTTTATGCCATCTGTATTTTAAAGTTCAGGTGTTTTCCTTTATTTGCCTCCTAATTCGAGTAGTGTCATTTGAGGGCACTCATGTATATTATAGTAATTTGTATCTTTGACTTTAGGTGTTTTCCATTATTTGCCTCTTGATTCAAGTAGTGTCATTTGAGGACACTCATGCAGATTACAGTCTTCTCTACCTAGTCATATTTCAGTGGAGGATCTTCAGATCAGTAGTTACTTCATGACAGATTTTGTAGCTTCTTTCTTCAGTGATGTTGTACATGTTCATCCTTGTTCCTATTTTCTGGAACATTCCTAGTTTTGGAGGATTCTTCAGTCCTTGGGACTATTCTTTGTCTCTTTTTGGAGTAGAGTTTTTCCCATGTGGTTTTCTCTATTTGTCCATTTTTTAGAGGCTCTCCTTTTTACATGAGTGCCTGATCAAGTCTTTTGTTGCCAGGACCCATCTGCTTTTAGTAGTTTTTTCTAGGTTTTTAGCTTCTCCCAAAGTTCATCTTAAAGGAGGGGTGTTAAAGTAATAAAGTGTTTTCTTATTGGTTTTTAATTACTAAGTCACTTATTATCTCTTTATGCTTAAGCTCAACTTTAGGCATATAATAATTAATTTTCTTTATTAATTATTATTGTGCAACCTTTGTTTTACTTTTTCATCTTTTCAAATCTCCTTTTATAAGGATTGATCTCCTCTTGTTTTCATAACTTTGTAACATATTATTCATTATTTAATTGCAACCATTTTTTTCACATCAAGAATGATTTCTTCTCTCTCGTGGATCAATGCGGTCAGGCCTCCATAGCCTCTTGTTTCTTCTCTCTCTCTTTCTGTGATAGGTGTTTGCATCCAGGTGTTCTTGGGAGTTGTGTTCTATTTTCTCTTCAACTCCAATAAGTTATTCATTCTCCGAGTAATATATTTTGGCAAGTAGTGTTGGTCTCTTGTTATGAGAAAATATTAGTGGTTCTTCCTCTCTTATTTTCTTATAAATTAGATTTAAGGAAAAAAAGTTAATTTATTAGGTGGTCATTATTTCCAAGTAGCTTTAAGAACATTTAGAGAAGTGTAGTGATTAATATTATTATGGTGCTAGCTATTTTAAAGAATAATCAAATACCTACCTTTGTTCTCTAGTGTATTTTTATCTCGAAAAGGTTTCTCAATGTAAATCTAGTGTCTCTTTTGATATGGTTGATTTTATATTTATGTTTAATATTGCAATCACATGTTTATTTCAAGAAATTATAATCTCTTCAAATTTTTAATTACATAATAAAGATAATAGAGTAATCGTCCTTCACCTTTTTTCAACATTTGGTATTAGAGATAAAATAAAATTTGATCTAGGGATACCCTTCTCTTTAAGTGTTGAAGGTATTTTTCTATAGTGGGAGCTTATGTTTTTTATCTTTTTTTAAGATTTGATAAAGATTGCATATCATAGAGAACTTCAGTGGCACTAGTTATGAGATATAGAAGTTGAAGGTTGAAGATCTCCTTGAAGAGAGAGATAATTAATTGACAAGTTTGAAAGAAAACATTTAACTAGAGCGTTATACCTAACCAAAGGATGACTTGAAAAGGTTCCTAAAGAGGACATGAAGAACCATTCCATTGTGTTTCATAGGATATATCCTAGAATTGTCTCTAGATAGAAGGTTCTTCATATAAGATATGGAGGAAAATAGGTGATATCTATCAAACTAAGAGTTTGTATAAAAATCTATATATGAAGTCATCTTTAGCTTACCTTGGTATAAAAATGGCTCATGACCTTGGGATGAGTAGAGTATGGGTTGAAAGTGATTTCGTAAATAATCAATTTATTAAAATGAATTATACTATCATCATGGATAATACGTTCATTTATTGAAAATTGTAAAGAAATATTTAATAGATTCCAAGCACATAAAATCCCCCATGTTTATTGGGAGGGAAACTATGTGGCTAGCAGGTTGGATAATTAGGGTTTCATATCTAATCAATTAGATTTTGGAGATACTAATGACCATATCCTTACTAAGATTTAGTTGTTATTACACAATGATGTTGAGAAGTGCTTCTCTATACTTCATCTTGGTTTTGATTAAAATGTACATAAAAATTTATGTTCTAATTAAGGCCTCTTTTATATTAAATTGGGCCTTGATTATGGCATATCTTAGCTTGGGGTTGTATTTTGTTTTCTTTATTTCTGAGAGAGGTGTTAATCTATAAGTAAATAATATAGGGGTTGATCGAGATGTTGGCATTTGATGAAGGTGTTGGAGATATTTTTTTTGTGGGATGCATGTTGGAGTGTTACCATTTTTATAAAAAAAAGTCTTTTAGGATGAATGAATATTGTATACAGATGGTGAAGATGATTGGACAATGATTTCTCTAAGTATATAGAGTGTTTGTTGATAAAATAGTCAATCATGGTGAATGTGGTGTGTAGTGATGATATGAACTGATTTGGTGGTGGGATTGGAAAGGTAGAATCTACAGAGTCATATTAGACTACTTCTAAGAACACATAAGTTGATTCAAAGTACAATCAAAGATTTGGAGGAGCCACTACTAATATTGTCTATAACAGTCAACTACTTTGTCAAGGTGATGAAATTAAGGTGGTAGTTGAATTAATATTTTTATTTTTTTAATTTTTAAATTGTATTAGCGACAACCGACATTGTGGATCACAATTTCCTATTTTTTTTATCACTTATGAAATTGTATGGATTTTGGAGGTCGACATTAGTAACACATTTTAAAGTTATTCCACCAACCTAAAAGTGTATATAGGACATAAAATTGAAAGGATTAGATGATGGTTAGATGTTGTGATGGTTATGATCATTGAAGGTGTGGAGTGTATGATCAGAAAAGAAATGGGAGTATAGCTAAAGTTGATCTGCCAGTCAAAGAGTGTTATAATCAGATCAATTTATTTAGTTCATTCTCAAGGAAATATCTTACATGCTTGTGGTTAAAATCCTTTAACCAGCTTACTCTTAACAAGGTATGCAAGATCCTAATAGGGCTGAAGTCAATTTCATCTTTATAATTATGTGAGTCTTAGAAGGATTTTTAAATCCCCTAACATGGTAGTTCCAAATACAACATTGTAATAGATTTTAACTGGGATATAGATACTCTTAAATAGGTATACCCTTAGTAGGATGTTGTAATTTCTCCTAATAGTTCATATCTTATTTGGCGCACTAGTTAGATTAGTGGGTGACAGTTCCCACCATTGTTTTTCCCTCTAACAAGGGTTTTCATGTAAAATATTGATTTTATTGTGTTGATTACTATGTCGATATTTTATGTGTTATGTTTCTATATGATATTTACTTTTGCATCTTGGATAATCTTTAAATTAAGTAAAAGTTTATATAGATTTGTGGGTACACTAATTAAACCCCCCTCCTAGTTCCTTATAACATTAACACAGAATAGGTTGGAGATGGTTATCTATGATAAATAGAAGGTTGAAGTTGTTTAGTTAGAGTTTTCAGTTTATGGCTTGACTCCTTATATGGAGAAGTTGCAGAGGTCAGACATGTAGGTTATAGATGCCTTTGTCAAGGGATGTGAAGATGGGATTTTACAGGTCTATGGTTTAGAGTTAGAAATAAATGAGTATTTGATTGAAAATGTGTTATAATTTTATATAGATTTGTAGGTACACTAATTCACCCCGCCTCCTAGTTCCTTATAATATTAACATGAAATAGGTTGGAGCTAGTTATATATGATAAATAGAAGGTTGAAGTTGTTTATTTAGAGTTTTTAGTTGATGGCTTGAATCCTTTTATGGAGAATTTGCATAGGTCAGACATGTAAGTTATAGATGCCTTTGTCAAGGGATGAGAAGAAGGGATTCTAAAGGTCTATGGTTTAGAGTTAGAAATAAATGAGGATTGATTGAAAATGTGTTAGATAATATAATTAAAGGAAGGAAATTTTGTAGAGATAAGAAGAGTATGAATGAAGCTTCATATATTTTCTTTCATCTCAGTGAAAGAGACAAGGATTTTAAGAATTTAGATGGAGGTCATGATAGGGCTTCTCTCACATTCCATCAGGTAGACGATTTTGAAAAAATTACAAGACACTTGACTCTCAATGGTAATTTTAGTAATCTCTTTAGCTACCACTTTTTAATTTTGAACCATTTCCATCATAAAATATGTATTTCAATCCTATTTTATATTTTGGCCCACATAAATCATATCTTTTGAGCTCATACAAAAAACCTTTATCCCCCATTGTACATGAAGGGATCATACTTTTGATCGTGGAATATTCACATGATTTACATATTGAGAGGAACCAACTTCCCAAAACTAGTATAGAATTTCAAAAGATTTTGAGGGTCCATTATGGGGATGAGGGTTAATAAGACAACTAGGAATTTGACTTGGATGAGTATTAAATATTATATTTGAAAAATAGAAAGAAAACTATTTATATGTCCTTGGCCCATAAAAGGGTGGTTACCTCTGATGATGAGGGGTTGAATTATCCACTCTTTGATGATATAGCACTGGATTTTTTGGTTCGCAGTTCCTACATAAAGAATAAAGGAAAATATAGGGCATCAATATTTACAAAACGTAAGTAAAAATGGGTACTTATAGGTCCCTTACTACTAAGGAAAAAAGGAAATTTTCTCATGTTAAAAAGTCTAAACAATTGTCAAACTCTTCCCTTGTCCCCGCTATGCATCCCCCCATGTTAGGCTTAAGGAGATGTATATAGGTATTCATGTGCATATTTCAATTGTTATGGGAAAAGACACCCCATTAGAGAAGGTTTCCCTTGTTCTTGAAAACCCAAATATTGGTAGATTGTTAAAGACTTTGATGGAAAGTCGACATGTTGATTTTTCTTGGATTATGGAAGAAGTTAATTTTTTAAGGAAAAACCCTCCCTAGTGAGCCCTAAGCTTAATAGAATTATAGATTGTAATCAAACATATACACATGAAATTAATGAGCTTATTGAGGAATATGATAAATTCATTAATAATCTAGAGGGAACACTAAATAGATTCCATGAAAAGAGTTAGAGTTGTTGTGGTGGTTTATAAGAGAGCAGTGGGTAATTCTACTAAAGGATTGATGAAAATAAAAAAAAAGGCAATACTTTGAAATATTTTTCTAAGAGAACACTTACCTCTCCTTTTGTTAGTATGAAATTAGCTAAAATTGGCTATCAAAAGGATGTTGGTTCTACTGCGAAAGAGGTCACTAGTATTGGTAAAATACATAAAGACAGTCTTCGAGGACTACGACCAGACTCAAGAGCAAGGAAAAGGGTATCAATTATTAATAAGGTCACGAGTATTAATGAAGATGTCATTCATAAAAATATTGATTTAGTTAAGTCTTGGCAAGTGGTTGGAGCTCAACTCCCCTTTTTGGTAGCGTCCATTGTGCTATTGGTTACAGATTTTCTCTTTTTTAATTTTTTGGCCCTTTGTATATTGGATTTCTAGTCACTTTAAAACCATTTTACCTTTAATAAAAAATAATCTATATCTAAAAACTCATTTCTATTCTTTAAAAATGAGGGATAGTGCTTCTATCATTCAATATTTGAATGCTTTTAATATGATTTTATGTCACCTTGCTTTAATAGATATTAGTAAATTGAGGATGATGATAAATGCATTTTACTTCTATTCTCTTTGCTTTATTATTGGAAAAATCAAATCATTTTCGTAAGTGATGGTGGTACAAAAATGAATTTTTTCTATACATATTTTAGAAGAGATGAAGAAATAGACCATGAATGATGGCCTCCAATATTCCTTCCATCTAGAAGGAAGGCCTAAGCTGAAAGGGCCTACAGGGGATAACATTAAAGATAAACCAAAAGCACTGTAATGCCCAAAAGTTCAGGCAAAACACAACCAACAAATTTTTTTTTTACAGGATAAGGTACCAAGTTTGATGATGCGGGTTAAAAGGTGTTTATGAAAAAGTCTCAAAGAGATAGGAGGTCATAACGTCTACAAAGTTGTTTTTCCATAGGATGCTAGTTGAAATTCAATATAAAAAGATTTCGTTAAATCATCTTAATGATCAATTTGTTGAACGATAATCTATTAATCATAGAGGTTATCAAGGAGTAAAGAATGCTCCTAGGGTATTTATTAAATGATGTTCTTATATATATAGATTAAATATTTTCTATATATATAAATTAAACGTCAAAAAGATTATTATAATTAGATAGTCAATTATTAATCAATTAAACAAATAACCAAAATTAGATAAACATGAATTAATTCAATTAATAATTATAAATTATTAATTAATTAATATATTTATTAATTAATTAATAAATTCTAAAATATTAATTAATGATTATATTTAAATATTATATATATATATATATAATTAATTAATAATTATAATATATTAATTAATTAATGTAGTTATTAATTAATTAATAAATTATAATATATTAATTTATAATATATACATACTATTTAATTAATAATATTGAACAAATAATAAATAACAAAATATAACAAAGTGAATAATAATAACTATCTATGGAATTAACAAGACATTAATTCAAAATAACATAATTAACTAACAGCCTAAACTAATTTACCAATAAACTAAACTACCTAAATAACCTAAGCTACTCCTTATCTAACACCCTAGCCTCCTAGTACTCTCCCTCCATCCACGTGTCCCAAGGAAGGGAGTCAACATCATGAAGACTTTCTTGCGAAGGGGAAATGTGACAAGACTCTCCTATCAGTCCAAGTACCAAAGGGAAAGATATAACATATTTGTTTGGAAACAAAAACTAATGCCAAGTCATCCCATGGGTGCACCATTTAAGGGAGGAGATGGGATAGCATTCAAAAAGGGTGCTAGTTTAGATGGCCCACCTAACTCCAAGCTTAGTTCAAAGCTAAAGTAAATATTTCAACCCAAAAACCAACTCATGCCAAAGGATAAGATGAAGTCAACATGGGGACTGGTGCACTTTGAAGAGGGCATGGGTTGTGGACCCACCTCAATTCAAATCATGCTAGACTTTATCCCATGCTGCCCATTAGTTTATTCAACATGACATAAGCTAGTCAGGGCTTTATTACAAATGCAGACCAAAATAGTTATTGCAAGGTAAGGCTATAATATGCTGCGCCATTTTTTTGGTGAAGTCACGAGGGAGAAGTATATAATAATTATTTTATTGATAAGGAAAAATAGTGGTTATATTATATAGTTTGCTACCAATTTTATTTCTCTATGCACATTATTGGTTTTATTTCTACATGTTTTATTCTTTTTTTTTCTAAATTGCATGCCTAAGGTGATATACCTATCTATCAAATAGAAATAATTAGTTCTCTTATTGAATGAAATATAGTGATAGGAATTTGCTCAAATTACATAACTAAATTCTATTGTTTCTACAACAATAAGAAATAACAAGTTATCAATTTCATATTTGATGAGGTAGAGAGAGGTAATAATTTTCTTTTTTTTTGTTTGCAATTCTTTAATCAAATGCATACAATATGCTCCATAAAATATCTACATTGAATTAGTAACTTTCTTCTCTTTGGAATAACCAAGAACACATCATATATTATCTTTCTTTTCTTTCAAAGGAGTAAGATAAAATTGATCATACCATTACATCATTTTCATTGCAACTTCAAATAGAAAGGAGAATGCATTTCAAGTATTCCACATCTTTTACTCCAATAAATTTGCAAAGGAAGAATAACTTCAACTATAGTGAGAGATAGAGGATTTTAATTATGTATGAAAGGATTCATCATATACATTATGAAAACCACTTCAATACATTTACATATACATCAAATAAAGTTAAGACTTTATAGTTACAACAAGGCAATGCAAATGGATAATACCACACAATGAGGGTTCAAGAACATAACAGTCTTCTCTCCATTTCATCTTCACAATGGCCCAAAGAAAAGGCATTACAGTATCTCTTACATCAAAAGATAAGTCTAAATACAAAGAGATTCACAAAGGAATGATAGGGTTGTCTTCACACAACCACCCAAAAGAAGAAAACTCCAAGATAGCACCATTCATTGAGCTTCCAGAAATCTGCAAGAAACAAGGCAAAGGAAAGACCATGGGAAGCTCACCTCCCATCCTAGGCCTCTCATGAGGCCACCCCTGAGCTTGGGGAAACCACATCAAATGGGATACATACACTCATATGCAAACATTTACAAGAAACATACAATTTCAAAAAAACCCAAAATTCCCTCAAGGGTATAGCTAAGGAATTCCATGAACTCCTTTTGTGGGGTGTGGGTGGACAACCCATGGAGACAACCATTGCATAATCATAAACAAGGCCACACATGGACCCAGATATCACAATTTCATAACAAGGCTCACATGGCCAATCTTCCCTCCTTATACCCCCAATGCCTCATGGGCTAAATGCAAGGTTACTTGGGGAAAATCACTCACCGAAGCTTCATCCTTCCCCACACATGGAGGAGACTCTACACATGGATTTTCCTCCATTTCCCACACCCCCTCTTGATTGCTCTTCCATCCCAAGGGTGAGTGAATCCAAGAGTAAACAACCCCAAATCCAATTAAAAGAAAAAGACAATACATTCTTTCTCTCACCATGACCAACCATGGGGAGCTAAAACACAACAAATAAGAAATGAAATATTCCTCCATGACCAACCATGGGGAGCCAAAGAACAAATACACAACACATACAATCTACTACAACAAAAATGAGAGCAAAAATTCCTACCTCAAGTCCAAATGCTAATTGAAGGAGTGTTGAGCCCTTATCCAAATCTCTAAGCTCTTTCCTCCTCTAACTTTTGGTACTCTCTAAAGATAGAGAATGGGTGAACAACCCCCATCCTTCCCCAAAATTCCTTTAAAAAGGGCCTCTAAACCTACCCTTGCAAACCTCTTAAAGATGGTCCTACCAAGTGGTGACCTAGCACTCCTCTAAGCAAGGTAAGGGGTCAAAAGTATCTTGGGCCATACCACAAATTGGAATTTCGTTCAAGGTTAAATTAGCACTATTGAAGGGGACAAAAAGTCAAATATATGGCTTCTCCCATGCTAAAAATACCCCTAACCCCTGGGTACAAGGAATGGGCTACCTCAAAAAGCATGAAACCACCCCCTAGGGTCCCATTTAACCCTCCAAAAACCATGGTTTAGTGTATGTACGAAAAAGTAAGATATGACTTCACTTTGGGGTCCTATGACAAGTGGATGCACTTTGAATTCCCCCCCCCGAGGAAGCTTCTAGAACTTTCTCTTACATTCCAACCACATGACATACCTTAGTTAACATATAACTCTAGTGTCAAGTGACACTCACATAATTAACATCACAATTAAGGTATGTACATAATATTACAACACTTAACATTCCTACACATACATTCACATTATGGTTACAAATAAAACACTTCACAATGAGGCCCTAGTCTCTTCAATAGGCGGGGCCTTGGCTTTACTATTAGCACATGCATTCAATGTGGTTTCCCTAAATATTTCCATGGTCCTTCCACCTGCAAAACCTTAATGCAGCATCAGTAATTCAAGGAAGAAAACCATCACATATAAACATATAAGATGTAATATCCACACATTATTCATAACTCAATTGCATACATGAAATCACACAACAAATAATGATCTTACACAATTCAATTGAACATTCAATCACATAGAATGAAATGTCATAATTCAATTGTCTGCATGTAATCATATAGGATTCAATAATCACATCAAATAAATTCAATTTGCATAACTCAATTCATACTTCAATTGCATATATAATTCATAATTTAATTTTCATAATTCAATTCATAGTTTGATTGAAATCAAGATCATCCATAATCTATCATCATCATAAGATAATCTTCAGGTTCTCAAAACATGAAGATAATAATAAAGTCTAACATGATCAAATCCAAATCCACTAATCATGGATCCACATACAGAGTCAACAAAATGTATAGTCTAACATGTCCATCATAACATAACAGTAAATTGAATGAGTCCAAGTATCTCAATTTTCCTTAGTATAATATTTAAGATAAATCGATGGTTCAACATCGGTAAGGGGTAACCATAACAATCGGGTCCTATAAAATTCTTATCACAGTATGATTAAATTTCCTAATCTAGGAAAACAAAATGTAGAATAATCCTATTAGTCTAGGATCTAACAAATCCTTGTTCATGGTTCTAATAATATCATGAAAACATCACTATGGTATAATCATATAATACATCATCAAAACATTACTCATCCTCCTCGTAGGAGTTACTAGAATCATCACATCAACTATTAATTAAATCCAAGATAAACTTAAGACTTAACACATAACTAATTTGGCATTTACATCTTGACTTCATGAATCAAATCCTTTCAACAAAAGTACTCAATGGAACCTTAATAGTCTAGCTAGATCTATGATCCACAGGGTAACATACTGCATCCAAGATTCACTTACACAATTAATAACCTAGAGATATCACCTCTATCATAGCGACACTTAGTTGATAGGTACTAATATGAAGGTATAATATATAGGTCTATCCCAAGGTATAATTCCATTAGGGATTTACCAATCATCAGATACTACAAAACCCCTTAATCCTCTGACATCGAAGTGTAGAGGAAAATGTGGAAACAGGGTGGGCCTTACAAGCACATTCTAAGATTCATAGAAAGAGTAAAAGAGAGCATGTGAGGAGTGTATAAATAAGAAAAAGAGCACTAATTCTTGGATAGTTTTTCAAATAGAATTGGTTTTGATTCTTTATTTATTTTATCTAAATTTGTCAATGTTGATTCTAGTCTTGTTGATTCAGGTTCTTCCTACCATATGAATCCTCACAAGGGGTGGTTTTTTGAGTATAAAGAATATGATGGAGGAGAATTTTTTATTTTTTATAACACCTGAGTGAATATTTTTGTCAAAGGAAAGTTAATTTTTTATTTCAATGACAGGAGGATTATTTTCATTGGTAATATTTTATATTTTCCATATACTACAAAAATATTACTCTCATTTGTTAAGTTAAATGATTCTAGAATGCATGTGACCTTTAATAACTTTTGTTGTATGTTAGTAAGGGTAATCTTGATAGTTAATAAAAAAATGTTAGATAGAGACTTTGATTATCTTGCATGCCTATAGTATTTGAAATTCAGCTTTTTTAACTAGGATATAAAATCAATATATGTTGCAACACCATAGATTGTATCATATAGGTCAAAAATGTCTTAAGACCATTATGGATAAGACAATATCTACGGGGATTTATAATTAATCTATTACTAAGAGTGATGTTTGTGAGAACTATGTGTTTGGTAGAAAAAAAAAGATCTTCATTTCCTAAAGAAGTTAGTAAAGCTAAGAGAATTTTAGAGATTATTCATTTCAATATATGCAGTTTAGTGCATGTTGAATCTTTAGATAGATCTTGATATTATGTTTTCTTGACTAGTGATGTCTAAAGATATTCATAAATTTATTTTATGCAGTCAAAATATGAATTTTTTTTACTAATTTTAAGAAATTTCAGGCATTGGTTGAAAAACAATCCGATTATAAGATAAAATTATTGAGATCTAACAATGGGAGTGAATATTTCTCTTGGAAATTTGATGAGTTTTCCAAACATGCAAGAAGTGTTAGGAAAAATAACACACCTTATATCTCCAAATAAAATAAGTTAGGAAAAAACATAAATTGTACATTAATAGAAAGATCTAGGAGAATATTAAGTAGTGATAAGCTAGATAAATGTTTCTAGAAAAAAGTTGTGAGTTCTACATGTATATCATTCTAAAAATTTAGCACCTATAATGGGAGGCTCTAAGACCTATCAAACCCTATTTCGGTGATTTAGAGGTTTGAATGTCCTCTATACTTGATTACATCAACCTACATTTTATCCCCCTTATTATTTTCACCTTCCCTAATATCCATGGGAACTTATTTTACTTAGGATAAGTTGAGGGTTAACTTTTCAACAGGTTTTTGAGACTATATTTGGCTTGTTACCTAATGGAATGGTTTTCCTCCAAGATTTAGATTTGTGGTCAACCTTCATTTAATTTTAATCCTCAATGGAGGGAATTAACTATAAATGGACATACTCTCTCCTCATTTTTTATCCATGATTCAAGTGCAATATATATAAGTACAAGCTATCAATCAAGCATTCAAGCACTCGGGATCTATCTGAGAAGTAGAGGTGTAGACAAATAATCTTAGAAAGTTCATCAAGTTTTGGAGTTTTAGGAACAAGTCACCTTCTCAACTTGTCCCTCAAAAACTAACTTGCCCCTGCACATTTTTTTAGAAAATTAAAGAGCGAAAAGAAATAGGTATTATTTTTCTAGATCTATAGTTATGACTAATTTTGGCATTCCGATGATAATAAAATTTGGATCCAAATTTAAGATATCCTCATTTTTTTTCAAGGTACATTCATTATTTCTCTTTTTGCCTTTCATTTACTTTCATAGGTCATATCTTCTACCACTTACTTTATCATATCATATTTCAATTAGGAATCCAAAGAACCCCCTTGAGCATAGATCTTGCATTATAACCCTTCCTCCTTTTGACCTTGTGCTGATTAGGTTTAGTTTAAGGGTGGATTTGTATTCCAATATATAACTGAATTTTGTGAGTGATCTACATCCTAGCATTGCTCACCATTTTATACTATACATTTTTTATGAGCCTAACATGAAATAATTACACTTTTGATTTGGTAGTTCGGTCCTATTTGTATGATCTCCTTTATATTATATGCATCTAGATCTATAGGTTTACCTATTTATATCTACATCTACAATATATGGTTTTAATTTTCATAGTTACAACTACTTATAGATATTCTTTATATTTAATGCTTTAATTTTATAGTTAAATATGTTTTTCATAAAATACTCTTTTTGTTGGGATTACATATCGAGATTTAAAATACTATAAAATTGATTGTATTTTCTTTCCTCTCATTCCCTTTTGCATGAGTATTATCAATTAGAGTCCTACTTGTGGTATTCCAATTAGAAGAAGTCATAGACTTATGGGTTCCTGTGATCATGAGTCCTCTCTTTAGGAGTCTTGATAAGACCAAAATGTATATTTATGACATCAATCCTATCATGAATAATAACTATTCCAATAAATTTCAAGATGAAGATGAAGGTTTAAGAGTTCCTCCTATGCAATCAAAAAAAATTTAATGACTTGAAGAAATTTGAACAATGGCTAGGACAAGAAAAATCTAATCCTAAGGTCATTTCTATTATAGAAGGTTTAAGGAAGCTCATTCATAATGATGAACATGGTGTTAACATTTTTCATAATATCTCTCATCTCATTCATACCAATGTCAAGCCTATTATGGATTGTGCTCAATATTTAGGCCTCAATCCACCTAATACTGGTGTTGATACCTCTATGCCTATTTCTACTTCCATTGTTAAATTTCCAATTATGATCCACCTATCATAAAAAATTTAATTAAAAATTCCAATCCTACCCATGTGATCAATCCTAATCCTATTGCTCCTTAAATTCCTTCAAGTGTACCATTTGTTTCATTAACTTTATCAATGCTCACTTACCATTGAGTCTCCTTTTCATATTCAATAATTTCTTCCATTTCTAACAATATTCCTAACATTTACAACATATCTCATGCTATCGTCCTTTCTACCAATTCTACCATTAATAGCTTGGCTCAAACCATGTCTTATTTGCAATAAATAATTTTTTCAAGGACTCAATCCAATTTTTACATTACTACTTGTGATATTTCTAGTCCTTTATCTTTGGATATCATCCATTCTATTTTCCTACAATATATGAAGATTCCTCATTTTGAGACTTATAATGGTTAGGGTGATCCTTTGACTCATGTGAAAATTATTCAAACATTGTGTAGCAATTTCTCTCATAACCATAGGTTCATGGAAAAATTATTTACTAGAATATTTCAAGATAAATCATTGAAATATTATTGTTCTTTCATTCTTTATTCTACTGATTTCTTCCAAAATATTTATATTGCTTTCATCCAACAACTTCAAAATAACCTTGATCCTAAAATTTCTTAGACTAATTTATGCATTGTAAGCAAGGTGTTTAGGAAAAAGTGACTGATTTCATTAGTAGATTTAAGTATTTGCATGCTTAGATTTCTTATCTTGTTCCTAATATTGCCATGCATTGTATTTTTATCGATAATTTATGAAAACACATTAGAGATAAGATTCTACTTTTTGAATTCTCTAGTTTTCCTCGATTGTGTGCAATGCTTTCATAATTGTCAACTTCAAGTGAGTCATTTTCTGAGAAACACCTATTGATAAGAGTGATGCCACATTCAAAAATTTCAAAAAAATTCAAAAATTAAAACCTTCATCAAAATCAACAACTCATCCAAAAATGTTGATGATCAAGTGACAACAATATCCAAAGGTTTGGCTCCTTTGTCATCTATCTTTAGACATGCTCGTAATTTTACTCATCTTTCTAAATATTTTCATAATGTGATATTGAAGTTCATTAATAATAATGTGTTAACTATTCCTCCTATTAAACCCTTTGATACATCTAATCTACTACCCAAAAACATTAATCACAAAGCTTTTTGTCAATACCAATGTTAGCTTGGCCATTATACTGAAAATTGTTTCTACTTGAAAAACTATAATTCAAGACCTTAGTACTTCTAACACAATATTTATTGAAGGTTTCAATGATCAAGGAAATAAATATTTAGTGCCTCATGATCAAAAATTTCAAATATATACCAATTGTTTTCCTTCTCACTCAACCAATAACGTTGTGTCTACCCAACCTTTATCTTCCTCTTTCATTCACCATATTGACTATGATGAAAAATTTCACAGAGCTAATCATGTTTTAAATATTATTGATCAAGCCAAATATAATGGCCATCCTAAACCTTAGATACCTTTGACCCTAGTGAGATAATCAAAGCACCTGATGATCCCCTCTACATTGTATTAAAGTTTAATGGCCTTCATCCTTGTGGTGTCCTTATTGATCCTACTTGCATGATGAATGTGACAACTAAAGAACATGTTTTAAGTAGATAATTAGAATATGATTTTTATGATAAATCCAATGTTATGACCCAAACTTGCAATGGAACTTCCATTATCCTTCCCATGGTTATATTTGATTTCGTTTTGAAGTTGGTGGTAAACTTTGCATGTTACCTTTACTGTGATCCCAACTTTAGATTAATTTCAAGTCAAATTTGGTCTTCCTTGGATTACATCCATGAAATTTGTGGCCTCTCCTATTCATAAATATCTTAAATTTCTTGACAATGAAAACATCATGATTGCTAATCATAGTTTCTATCAACTCACAATGCCTCGACATTTAGTTGACCTTAATTTATTTTGTCCTTCCATCCCTAAACCTACTTGAGCATGTCCTGATAATCATATCCACTCCTACCAGGCCTAAAAAGTGAAAACTATTTGTGAACTTAGTAAACCCAAGTATATTCCATATCCTTTCCATAGATGTGGTCTTCTTCCTACACCTCCTATATCTGATTTTGTTCCAAATTTAATATATTATACACATATTCCTGATAGTGTCTCTCAACCTACTTTTCTTCCTTATGTTCTTCCTCCTAAAGAAGGAAAGGGCCTGATGTTTATTTGTCTTGAACCAAAACAAATCTCTATAAAAACCAAACATAGACGTCATGCTCATGACCACCCTCGTAAACATCATCCTAGAGCATATTAGCATGATTTACAAACCATTTCTTCACCTTATACACCTATTAATTCTTTGATTCCATTTTAGGAATCCATGCAAAGTGAAAGGATGAAATTAACTTGAAAAAGATGAAATTGAATGAACATGATAACTCTATTCATATCTTGGATTCTATTTGTTACCCAAAATTTCCTATCATTCATTTTTTGGCCACAATCCTATTTTCCAAAAAATGTTCAAAGTCTGAAAGCCCTCTGTGTTTTCTACCGGTTGGTCTGCAAAGGCCTTGGTTGTTTTGATCTTCATGCTAAGTGTCGAAACCCTCTATGTTTTCTACCTTTTGGCCCAAAAGCCATGTTTGTTTTCAACCTTTTCAAATCTTCAGGCCAGTTCTTCCTAGCAAAAACATTCTTTTATGTGCTCAACTCTGACAAGTGGGGCCCAGTTGGTTTTTGGCAAAAGATCATGCGACTAAGGGGTTTCTTCTTGTGCCCTGGATTTTAATTTTACCGTGGGCTTATCCAAGTAGTCAGCAATGCAAGGTGGTGATCAGTGGCTAACCTCCTACGGCTGGTTGCATGATCACATGGGCCTTCTCGGCCGCATGCAATCATGCGACAAATTATGAATGGTTTTGATGGTGGTGCTTTGCAGTCATCGGTTAACATCATGCGACAGGTAGTTTGTGGGGGTCCCATTTGAGATGATCAATGACTGTCATGATTTTGCAAAGGATCTATGAGAGCCTTGTGAAATCGTGACAACCGTTGATCTTTCCCTCTCTGCAGCGCTTCAAAGCTTTGGTGGGTCCAGTGCCACATATTCTGATGTGGAAGTTTCTCATTGGCCAAAGGTAAAGACTTGTTCCAATATGTCAGAGCGGGTCCAGCAGACTTCCCAGAATGAGATCTAATGGTTGTCGCATGATCGCAAAGAATATTCCTTGCCTTTGTGATCATGCACCCGCTGTTGATTTTTTTCGCTGTCAGACCTTCATCGGGTGGGTCCTCTTTCACTGACATGCTCATTTCTCATTGGTCTACCTACTAAGTTGGATTATCTTTTAGTGGGCCTAAATTTCTTAGACGTGTTAGTGGGGTACCAAAGGAAAAGAGATCTATGCTGGTCATGTGTTTGCAAGGAATATTCCTTGCCTTTGTGATCATGCAACCACCATTGGATCAAAATCTAAGTTGCAGTGGGACCGTGTCAAAGCTCGCTAAGGTGTATGCTTACAGAGCAGTCAAGAATGAATAAGAGAGTAACAGGTGGCAAGGTGGACCTAGTTTTGTGGCTTCAGTCATGTAATCACCAAGAAGAGCTCGGGTTAGTTAAAAATTTAAGCTATTCAGCGACAAAAGGAAAATTGAAACCTGGGGTAAATACCGAGTTAGTTTTGTTGTCAAGTGCTGAGCCCGGGTAAAGAGGAAGGATTTGACAGTCATGCTTTAAAGTAAGGTCAATTTTTGAATACTGACCATCGATGGGAAATTTATGTGCCACCTCTAACCGTTATATCAATTTTTTAAATTCAAACATCTCACAGTATCAGATTTTTGCAGTTATGGTGAGCCCGAGTTGCAAGAAGGTAGATGGATCATGGCAGCCAGACTTTTTGGAAGATTAAACATGAAGTGAACATGCAAACAAAATATATCTAATCTGTTGGGATATTTTCATGTACATTTATGGCCAGATTGGATTGAATTAGGGTTGGATATTTTATTGTAAACCTCTGTAGCCCTAATTGAGATATTTTTGATTCCTGCCTGTGTCCAGGGTTGTATATATTGTTTTTTGGAGCTTTTGAGCTCAGAATTCACATTTTGTAAAAAAAGAAAGTCTTTTCTTGGAGAACTATCTGTAGCATTTATTCTCTCTAGTTTTTCACATCTTGTAAATTCACATTAATAATACAAATGTTGTAAACTATTTTGTGACATGCTTTCCTGTCGTTATGCTTTCCTGTTTGGCTTATCTCTTATTGGATTGAAGTTTATGAATTCTTTTCAATAATACTTAGTTTTCCTGATCCCTTTTACTTTCAGCCTATATGTGCACTACTGTGTTTGATCTGATCTGAGTGAGTTGTGGGTATTCTTCAGCCCTTGTCATTTTGTCTCATTCTTGTGTCTTTTGCTGAAGAGAATGTCTGCTTCTAGGTCATAGGTTGTGTCTAATTTTTAGGCCCTCTTATGAAATACTGATGCAAGCCTATTCAGTAACCTGTGATCTCCTAGACCTAAGTCTATCACTGGTCTCATTCCTCTATACTGAGATCCAAACCCTAGTTTCAGTGCATCACCTAGTAGGATAGATTTGCTTTTATTCATTTCCCCTTCTATGCACTCCTTCTATCCCTTTCCCTCAAAAGTTTACTTTCATGTTAAAAGCAAATTGGGGTGATTATCCAAGAGGAACCAGCCTAGAATCTGGAGGTCTCATCTCAGTTAGCAAAATGTCCCACAACCTTGAGATGATTCCCATGTTATACTGGATTATCAAGACTATGAGATCTTGAGATCAGAGGTGCAAATTCAGTGTATAACAATTTCTAGCACACCCAGTGGGATAGAAAAGAAGTTCATTTGTTGAAGATTGTGTCATCTCTGATATGGAGATTGCATAGTACAGACCTTTAGAGGTTGTTCTATCAAGTATATCTGGTGACTCTACTAGTTTCAAAGATTTAGGCCAACCTTGTTTAAGGTTTATGAGAAAGATCGAGACTAGAAGCTCAAAGCCTACTAAATTTTTAGAGTTGCCCTTGAAAAGAAGCTACAAAGGCAGGACAACTTAGAGAGAATATCCTACAAGAAGATTCCAATCTACACCTCCCGATACTTCAGAGAGGAGACCCCTCCTCTTTCATTTTAGAAGAAGAGGCAGATCTCTGACCAGAGATCTAGAAGAATAAGAAGATCCAAATCTAGCGAATACAGCTCATATAGTTGTTAATCTTCAGGTTACACCTCCTACAATGGCTAGAAATTTTGCCTTTGCACCTTTTAATCAGGGGAGCCCATTAAATTTTGTAATGCATCATGATGTGCCCTTGGTGGCATTAAAGAGTATACCTAATTTCATAGGGGAGGGATAGACAACAACCTTTGAACATATAAGAGATGTGACCACCATTTGCAGCATACACAACATTACTCAAGAGGATGTGGCCACCAAATTATTAGCAGCATCTCTGAAAGGTAAGGCTCTAGACTGGTTTAGGACTTTAACTATTGGTTCTATTACTTCATGGGATGAATTAGGGGATGCATTAAGCAAGCATTTTGAGGATAAATCAGATAATTTGTCTCTAGTTGAGCAATTAACAACTATAAAGAGAGACCCTCAAGAGCGAATGATAGATTATAATAGTAGATTCCTTAAAACATGGAATAGAATCCCAGTCTCTGTGAGGCCATCAGCTGACTATGCCTTCCTGTACTACTTGCAAAGTCTAAATAGCCAAATTTCTGTCATGATCCAATCTATGGGTGGTACCACTTTACCCCAAGCTTTTGACACTACTGTCAGGGCTGAAAATTGTTTGATCCAAGTAGGCATGATACAGAGAAGACCTCCCATTCCTATCTTCCCTAGCCTTTAGCCCATTGCACCTACACAAGTACCCCCATTTACCCCTATTCCCACAATATCAGCACCTCAAGCTAGTACCAGTGGTTAGGAACATGCTGCAAAAAATTTCTCCCAAGAGTTGCAGGAGGTGAAGAGTAGTCAGCAAACTAGTAGACAAGAAATGACAAAATTTCTACAGACTCTAACCAAAGAGGTCACAAAATTGAAGAAACAAAACCAAGGCATCAGGCCACCCTTCCAATCACAAGGCCAAGGTCCTAATCAGCAATACCAAAATCAAGGACAGCCTTATCAACAAAATAGGCCACCATACCAAGGAGGCTATCAAGGGCAAAGACAAATTTTTAATCAAAGACCATTCCAACTGTATAACCTTGCACCTGTTAATTCTATAAATCTAGTCAGGGATATGGTTCCTAGTCAAAACAATATGGCCATGGATAATGAATGGTGTTTCCCTTGCAATCAGCCCCACAATCAGGCTACGTGTTCTAATGGATGGATGAACCAAGCACTAATGGTTCAAAATGCTTCACAAGCTCAAACAGAAGCTCCTTCTAATGGGACAGCTCCTCAACAAGAAACACAAGAGAAAGAGACTACTCTTTTTAATTGGGAGCAACCAGATTTCAACGGAGTCAATGATGAAGCTACTTTTGTTGCATACACAAGAGCAAAGAGAAGAGCCCAAGACATGGAGAGAGTAGATTTTGGTACTAAGGCCACTACATCTATAGAGCCACTATAGAAAACTACCCCTATCACATCCAAGGAGGTCCCTGTTGGCACAAGCAAAGAGGGCCAAGTTCCAAAAGAACCAGAACCCATCATAGCAAAAGTACAACAAAGGGTACACACTGTGGCACCTTACAATATTGTAGACAACATGAAGAAGGTGAATGTCACCATGTCTATGTGGGACTCTTTGTCTATTCCAAGACAACCTAAAATTTTGGAGAAGGCCATGAGGGAGGCAGCAAACCCTCAACCTGCAAAAGAGATTGCAAAACCAGTGTTGGTCAACACTGATCAAGAAAAGGAGACTCCAACTAGCAACTCCAAGGCCAATACCATGCAAGGTAGGAATTTAAAACCACCTCCCTTTTATGTATCTTTAATTATTGGGAAATCTTTAGTGCATAATTGTATGGTAGATAGTGGAGCTACTAGCATTGTAATGCCCAAGAAAGTGGTTGATCAATTAGGACTTAAATATGAACCCTTCCAAAAGAAGGTTACACAACTTGATGGATCCTCAGTCAGTACTATAGGTGTGGCCAAGGATACTAGTCTAATTCTCCATGCTAGTCCTAATTTTTCCATTCTCCTTGACATATATATTAAAGATCTCCCTGCATTGTTTTCTATATGTCTCTCAAGGGAGTTCACAGCCAAGATAGGAGGTTATCTTTCTTCCGACTGGTCTCACATGCTCTTTCATACAAGGTATGGTACCAAAGTTACCATTAAATTAGAAGCCTTAGCAATACATCATATAGAGCCATATGTGTCCAATTCCATCAATACTAATTATCCTATATTTGATGACAATGATTTCCCAACCACTAGTGAAGCGAGCACCAAAATTGAGAATATCCCTAATATTCTCCTAGTTGAAAGAACCTCAGAGACCCAAGAGAGTCTTGTTTGGGATTTTATTTTGGGGAGTTATCTCATCCAAGAAAGTGGAGCCATAGAACCAAGCCTTCTCAAAGAATGCACTGATTTGGATGATCGGGATAGTCAAGTCTAGGAGCTATTTTTTGATGGAGCTAGAAGTAGGCATGGTTCTGGTGGAGGTGCTATGCTGGTGTCCCCAAAAGGAGAAAGGTATTATACTACCTTTAGATTTATTTTTTCCTGCACCAGCAACACTGCAGAGTATGAAAGTCTGGTTAATGGACTAGAATGGGCTAGGAAAAGAGGGCTTAAAGCATTAAAAGTATATGGTGATAGTGAACTTGTTGTCAGCCAAGTAAGAGGGATGAGTGAAACCAAAAATGATGTCATGAAAGCATACAAACATAGAGTTTGGGATGTGATTGAAGATTTCTATGCTTTCAATATCATTGCTATCCCTAGAAAATTAAATCAAAATGCTAATCGGTTAGCTGCTATTGGATCTCAGTTTGACATCCCCAATAGCATTTCAAAAGAGGCAGATCAGTAGCACATCAAGATTATTGTCAGACCTTCAATTCTAGATAATAATATTAGTTGGCAAGTGTTTGACAATGATGAAAAAATTCTGCAGTTCTTGTTTGAAGATGTCTTTTCGAGGCACAATCAAAAGAGATTATCACAGAGCTATGGTGATCAAGTGATACAACTTAGATCTAATAAAATGCCTAAAGGCCTTGTCACCTTAGAGACTATCTTCAACAAGGATGATGAAGTCAAGAAAAATAAAGCTGGCCTAGTAGTCCAACAAGAACATTGTGCTGAATTAGAGTTGGAACTAGGTAAGACCCTACAATTTGGAAAAGTAAACACTAATTCAGAAAAGCAAGCTTACACTAAATTATTTAGAGAATTCAGGATTTTTTTCATGGGGATATGAAGACCTCAAGGGTTTTGATCCTACCCTTGCTTAGCACACTATTGAATTAGAGCCTAATGCTAAACTAGTAGGCAAAAGAAAAGGCCTATTAATCTCAAGCTTGAACCACTTATGCATAAAGAAGTTCTCAAACTAATACAAAGTGGCATCATCTACCCCATCAAACATACTAGTTGGGTTTCCAACCTTGTTCCTATCAGGAAAAAGAATGGGGAGCTGAGGTTATGTGTTGATTTCAGGGATCTAAACTGAGCCTCATTAAAAGACCGCCATCCACTACCCTCTATGGAACAAATTCTGCAATGTGTCTCTGGACCTGAGAGATTCTCATTGTTGGATGGCTATTTAGCATACAATCAAATCTTAGTGAAAGAAGAGGATCAATATAAAACTGCATTTACAACCAAGTGAGGAACCATGGCATATCAGAAGATGGCCTTCAGTTTGTCAAATGTAGGTGCTATATTTCAAAAGGCAATGGACATGGCCTTTAAGGGCCTCATGTACAAGTTTGTGTTGGTCTACCTAGATGACATAACTATCTACTCAAAGCATGCAGTAGACCACATCAGGCATTTGAGGTGGATTTTTGAAAGATGCAAAAAATTTGGGATATCCCTTAATCCCAAGAAATGTGTGTTTGCGGTTCATGAAGGAAAACTATTGGGATATGTAGTATCCAAAGATGGAATTACAATGGATCCTGAGAGAATCGCAGCCATCTTAGAACTACCATTACCACATCACAAGAAAAGCCTCCAATCTTTCATAGGAAAGATTAACTTTGTTAGGAGATTCTTGCCTAACATTGCAGAGTTACTCAAGCCTTTGACAGCCATGTTGAGGAAAGGTTCAGCCTTCAGTTGGACCAAAGAAGGAAAAGTTAACTTCCAAGCTATTAAAAAAGCCTTAACAGAAGCTCTTGCTCTCCTAAACCCAAATTTTAGTAAGGATTTTATCCTTTATGCTTATGGGGGTCATGATGCCATATCTGCAATGTTGACTCAAGAAAATGCTTAAGGATTGGAGTAGCCTATTGCTTTCTTTAGCAAAGGTTTAGAAGAGTATGAACAAAGATACTCTTTTGTAGAAAAGCATGTTCTTGCTATGGTAAGGAGCCTCAAAAAATTCAGACATTTTTTGACTCATAGCAAAGTGCATTTGATGGTTACTCATCCAAGTGTCAAGGAATTTTTGCTTTCTAAGGACCTAAATGAAAAAAGAGCTGGTTGGATCACTAAGGTGATGGAATATGACATAGATATTCAGATTACCAAGCTGGTTAGAGGAAGAGGTCTTTGTGAACATTTGGCAGAAGATGGAAGTTCAAAGAAATTGGAATATATAGATGCATCTCTGATGGTGCATTCTATAGGAGAGCAAGCCAAGGTAGCTAGCTAGTTGCCTGATATGATCAATTATTTGAAGACTAGACAATGTCCTGCAAGCCTAGATTCAGCAAAAAAGAGGTATTACAGGCTACAATCTATTCCTTTTGTGCTGATAGATGAAATTCTTTTCAGAAAGGATCACAATGCTGTCCTTCTAAGATGCATAGATTCAGAAGGGGTTGCAGATGTCTTATTTGAGTTTCACGATGGAGCTTCTGGTGGCCATTTCTCTCCTAGGACTATAGCTTTTAAGATCATGAGGGCTGGATACTACTGGACATCTATCTTCAGAGATAAATCAATGCAAGATATGGCATTCCATCAGAGTCAAACAAAGAGAAGCTTTGATAAAAGAGCCAAGGTTAAAGACTTCAAGGTTGGAGATGTAGTTCTCAAATGGGATGAGTTCAGGTCAAAACCTGGCAAGCACACAAAGTTTGATTCTTTTTGGGGTGGACCATTTGTTATAACAGAGTGCAGAGGCTCTAACACTTTTTAGCTTTCAACCCTTGAAGGAGATGCCCTGCCAATCTCAGTGAATGGTTTCCACTTGAAGCCTTTCTTTGAGGTTAATCCCTCTTTGTAGGTCCTTCTTGTAAATTTTGTAAATATGTTTCTTGCTTTCTTTCCCTGCTTTCATGGTTAGTTCCTATTTCCCAAGAAGTGCTCGGGCACAGTTGTCTTTTTGGTCCAGTTTTGTCCCTTTGTCAAAGTTTTGTGTTTAGTAATGACTCCATGCCCAATGGATTTTTGTCAGGGCAACTGGTCTAAATGTCTAGTAGGTTGACATCCCACAGAGGTTGCCAAAATGTTACCCAAAATTTCCTATCATTCATTTTCTAGCCACAATCCTATTTTCCAAAAAATGTTCAAAGTCTAAAAGCCCTCTATGTTTTCTACCGGTTGGTCTGCAAAGGCCTTGGTTTTTTTGATCTTCATGCTAAGTGTCAAAACCCTTTGTGTTTTCTACCTTTTGGCTCAAAAGTCCTGTATGTTTTCAACCTCTTCACATCTTCATGCCAGTTCTTCCTAGCGATAGCATTCTTTTATGTGCGCAACTCCAACAAGTGGGGCCCAGTTGGTTTTTGGCAAAACATCATGTGAATAAGGGGTTTCTTCCTGTGCCCTGGCTTTTAGTTTTACCATGGGCTTATCCAAGTAGTCAAAAATGCGAGGTGACAATCAGTGGCTAACCTCCTACGGTTGGTCGCATGATTGCATGGGCCTTCTCAGCCGCATGCAATCATGCGACAAACTATCAATGGTTTTGATGGTTGCAGTTTGCAGTCATCGGTTAACATCACATGATAGGTAGTTTGTGGGGGTCCCATTTGAGATGATCAACGACTGCCATGATTTCGCAAAGGATCTATCAGAGCCTTGCGAAATCATGACAACCATTGATCTTTCCCTCTCTGTAGTGCTTCAAAGCTTTGGTGGGCCTAGTGCCACGTATTCTGATGTGGAAGTTTCTCATTGGCCAGAGGTAATGACTTGTTCCAATCTGTCAGAGCGGGCCCAGCAGACTTCCCAAAATGAGATCTAATAGCTATCACATGATCGCAAGGAATATTCCTTGCCTTTGTGATCATGCACCCGCTATTGATTTTTTTTCACTTTCAAACCTTCGTCGGGTGGGTCCTCATTTGCTGACATGCTCATTTCTCATTGGTCCACGTGCTGAGTTGGATTATCTTTTAGTGGGGCCA
>BSBK01013970.1:0-2500 GCA_027943335.1 Chamaecyparis obtusa | reverse complement strand
GGTATTGTGTGATATCATATCTATGGATGCATGTCATATGTTGTTGGGTAGACCATGGCAGTTTGACAGATGTGCTGTACACGATGGCCGTGCGAATACCTATTCCCTGACAAAGGATGGAGTGCGGCATAAGCTACAGCTATTGAAGGAGACCGAAGAAAAGGTATGTGGTAATGCAAGGATAACTTTTGTTGATAGAAGAAATTTTCTAGATGGTATGAGGCATGAGCATGTATGTTTTGCTTTAATTTCAAAAGTTGGTAAAGAGGAAGTAGAGGATGTTCCTGTAGAAGTTGTAGATTTGTTGAATGAGTTTCAGGATATTATATCCGATAACGTGCCTGATGGATTACCACCAGTCAGGAAGATCAGTCATCAGATGGACTTGATCCCAAGAGCGAGTTTGCCAAATAAGGCAGCACACAGAATGACACCTGGAGAAAGTGAAGAGTTGAACAGATAAGTACATGAATTGTTACGGAAAGGATTGATCTGTGAGAGTCTAAGTCCTTGTGTTGTACCAGTGGTATTAGCACCAAAGAAGAATGGAGAATGGAGGATGTATACAAATTCTAGGGCAATAAACTAGATCACAATTAAGTACAAGTTTCCATTGCCACGAATGGATGATATTATGGACTGTTTGAGTGGAGCTGTTTATTTCTCAAAGATAGATCTGAAGAGTGGATATCATCAGATTCGGATCAGAGAAGGAGATGAATGGAAGACTACCTTCAAGACAAAGGAAGGACTATATGAGTGGTTAGTCATGCCTTTTGGGCTAACCAATGCACCGAGCATTTTCATGCGGCTTATGAACGAGGTTCTGAAAGAATTTTTGGGTAAGTTTGTCATTGTTTACCTAGATGATATTTAGATTTTTAGCAAGACATTGGAGGAACATATGATGCATATTCGTATGGTGTTTGAGAAGTTGAGAGATGAGAAATTGTTGATTAATTTGAAGAAGTGCAGTTTTGTGAAGAAAGAGTTAGTGTATTTGGGATTTGTAGTTTCAGTAGAAGGTCTAAAAATGGACCCAGAGAAGGTACAGGCTATCCTTGAATGGCCTACTCCAAGGAGTGCTACTGAGGTAAGATCTTTTCATGGTCTAGCTAGCTTTTACAGAAAGTTTTTTAGAAATTTTAGTAGTATTTGTGGACCCTTGACTGAAACAATGAGAGAGGATAGAAAAGAGTTTAAGTGGACTAATGGGGCAGAAAAGAGTTTTCAATTGTTGAAACAAAAAGTTACAGAACAACCTATTTTAGCACTTCCAGATTTTAATAAGGTGTTTCAAGTAGATTGTGATGCTAGTGGTACTGCAATAGGAGCTGTTATGAGCCAAGAAGGTAAACCTGTTGCTTATTTCAGTGAGAAATTAAATGATGCCAAGAGAAAATATTCTGTTTATGATCAGGAATTTTATGCTATAGTTTAGGCATTAAAAAAGTGGAGGCACTATCTGCTTCCTAAGGAGTTTGTTTTGTATACTGATCACCAAGCTTTGCAATAATTGAATAGTCAAGGAAAATTGAATCAAAAGCATTTGAAGTGGGTTGAGTTTTTGCAGAGTTATACGTTTGTTTTGAAACACAAGAGTGGAAAGTCTAATAGGGTTGCAGATGCTCTTAGCAGAAGGAAACTATTGCTGACAGAAATGCAGATTGAAGTGGTTGGGTTCAAGGAACTCAAGAATTTATATCCAGAGGATCCTGATTTTGGTGAAGCTTGGAAAGCTTGTACAGAACCTGTTACTCTAGACAGGATGAAATGGTTGGATTTCATCATCCAGGATGATATGCTATTCAGAGGGAGTCAGTTGTGCATTCCACGAAGTTCTATGAGGGAGAATCTCATCAAGGAGAAGCATAGCGGAGGATTGGCTAGACATTTTGGTCATGATAAAACCCTTGGTTTGGTTAGTGAGAATTATTATTGGCCACAGTTGCAGCAAGATGTGAAGAATTTTGTACAGAGTTACCGAGTATGTTAGATGGCGAAGGGAGTGAAGCAGAATATAGGGTTGTATCAGCCATTACCTATACCAGAGAAGCCTTGGGAGGATATCAGCATGGACTTTGTTCTTGGTTTACCGAGGACACAGCGGGGGCACGATTCAATTTTTGAGGTAGTTGACAGATTTTCAAAGATGGCAAATTTTATTCCCTGCAAAAAGACTAATGATGCTGTTCATGTAGCAGAATTGTTTTTCAGAGAAGTAGTGAGACTTCATGGTTTGCCAAAGACCATAGTTTCAGATCGAGACACTAAGTTTGTTGGATATTTTTGGCGCACATTATGGAAGAAGTTGAAGATAGATTTGAAGTTTAGTTCATCACATCATCCACAGAATGATGGACAGACAGAGGTGGTGAATAGGAGTTTGGAAAATTTGCTAAGATGTTTGGTTGGAGATAAGCCAACAGGATGGGATTTGATTTTACCACAGGTGAAATTTGCATACAATAATTCTATCAATAGGAACACTGGTAAATCA
>BSBK01013969.1:7500-58285 GCA_027943335.1 Chamaecyparis obtusa | reverse complement strand
GACCTGAGTCGCAATGGTGGTAATGCTAGAATACAGATCTAAACCTGTGTCCTCAGCTACAACCTACCTAGCTCCAGTGTAGGTCTCCAAACCTTTGGAAGAACCAAAAGGTTTTAACCCACCAATGCCCTCTTACTAGGGTGCTGTGGTATATCAGGTCATCTACACTTATCCTGATATCTCCCCCCGACCATTGACTAGCATGTGGAGGTAGATCTGTGTAGTCAACATCGTAGCCCAAATGAAACTTTGCAAACAATTGTTTGCAAAAATATAGTGGCACCTCATCCTTTTGGGGCCACATATGATGTGCTGCTAACCATCTAGGATATATAAAAGGGGCCACTATGTCATCAATACATTTTGTGACCCTATATGCTTGAACCACCCTCTTATCAATGTAATGGGTGCCAAACATGTTCTTAACCTGAGTGACTAAAACATCTAAATCAATTGTCCTCCAACCTACTATCCCTATGACAATGTTAGATAGGCTATAATAAAAAGCATCAATTGATACATCATCATATGGATTGTATGATTGAGCCTTTTGAATCATACTCATGAGCTCAGTGATTATAGATGTCAATTTCTCCCTATTAGGGAGAGTAGTAATATTCTGCAGTGTCTGCTCTAATGCAGTTAGAGTGGCCTGCATCCTAGAGATAGTCTCATCTCTATGACTATCTCTACTATGTGGGGCTTGGGTACTATGCTGGTTTGAGGGAGCTTGTGATCCCTGACTATTATGGACACTCTAATCTGAACTACTAGAAGTCATGAATGATGTGCACACAAAGGTAATATATATATCTAGATCTAGATAGATAAAAAATGCTCGCTGCAAGTAGGCACATGCACATATACATACATCCATTAGAAAATAAATTGATATATATATATATATATATATATATATATATATATATATATATATATATATATATATATATATATATATATATATATATATTAAAAAGATCTAACTTGATCTACATGTGTACATACTTCAAGTAAACATGAAAACATTTAAAACTTCAAACACACATGAACTAATTTTTGAATGCATTTGTACATATATAAATTAAATATTTTTAAAATTTTAAATTCATGCATTTACATATGTACATGTAATATTTTTAAATATTTACACATAATTTAAATTCAGGCATTTACACATGTATTCAATCATGGTACTAGAACCAATTCATGCACACATATTTACTAATTTTAATGCATATTTATGTACATATTTAAAAGCACACATGAGAAAAATTAATGTAAATTTCCATAACTAGGGAGGGAAAAACATTATATTTAAATTATACTAAAAAAAATGGTGAAAATATATGATAATCTGGAAAGTCTTAAGAGTCTTAGTTAGGTCTTAACCTAGTCTTATGGGTCTTAAGGGTCTTATGCTTGTCTTAAGGGTCTTAATTAGGTCCTATTGGGTATTAAGGGTCATATTAGGTCTTAAAGGTCTTATTGGGTCCTATTGGGTCTTAAGGGTCCCACTGGGTCTTAAGGGTCTTAATTATTAGGTCCTATTAGGTCTTAAGGGTGAACTATTTTGACCTATTAAGTTCTATTAGGTCTTAAGTGGTCCTATTAGGTCTTGAGGGTCCTAATAGGTCCTATTCGGTGGACTACATTAAGTATTAAGTGGTCCAATTAAGTCTTAAGTAGTCCTATTAGGTTAGTAAGAGTAGATAGTCCATTATGTTTTAATTGGTACTATTAAGTCAAGTATTGGGTCTTAAGGGTCTTATAATTGGGTCCATCCTATTAGGTCTTAAGGGTCCTATTAAATGTCTTAAGGGTAGGTATTATATTTTGAAAGTAAATTAGGTATTATTATGTCTTAAGGGTCCTATTATGTCTTAAGATTAGGTATTATTAGGTCTTAAGTATAATTTTGTCTAACAAAAAAATATGTACAAAGGATTTTAGATCTATATGTTCTTAATATATATATTTATTTTGGAAAATAACTGAGTGGGATATATATTATAAGTTATACTTCAAGTAATCATTTTAAATAAATTTTATTGAAAAATTGTTTAAATTAACTATGTATTGTGTACTATTTACATGTTTTTAAAGGTTTCAGTTTACGTTTTGCTTAAATTATATATGTTTTTCTAAGATTTAGGTTTGTACATTTAAGTTTCAAACTTTTGAGTTTATGTGTTGATTTTGTACATTTTAAAGGTAAATACGTTTCTAAGTTTTAATTTTACATTTACATTTAGTTCATCAATAATATAAATTTCAAAAATGAAAAAACAATAATAGTTAAATTACAATGCTAAGTAAAAAATGATATTTTTTTGCATATAAATATTAAAAAAAACAATTAAAAATATATATAAACATATATGCAAAAAAAATAATTAAAAAACACAAAAAAACAAATAAATAAATAAATAAAACCTACCTGGAACTTGGCCAAGTGGACACTATTGCTCCCGATCGCCAATCCTTAGCCCCTCAATTTTCAAATGAGGGGCTTTAGGCATTCGCTGGGGTATTTATAGTCCCCCATAGACTCGGCCAAGTAGGTAGTCCCCCATAGACTCAGCTGAGTCCTACTCGGCAGAGTAGGACTCAGCCGAGTCTACCCCAACATGTAGGTGCCATTCGGTGTGGCATGGCGCTTACGTATATTCGGCCAAAATAGACTCGACCGAGTCCAACTGGGCCTAGTGATACTCAGCTGAGTCGCATGAGTTAGCCGAAAAGGTGATAGTTGATCATGCTTTTACCCTGTGTAATATCAAAATTAAGTTTTGCAATCCCCCTAGGATCAATATTCTCCCCTTCTTGAATAAAAATTGTCCAAATACTTCTTTAGTATAAAAAAGGATGGGTCTTTAATCCCTAGGATACAAATCCCACTATATAAAATCTTTTTGATCTGGGTCATATACAGAACCCATGTAAATTCTATCCACTTGATTAGGTATCATCCTTCTTTTTGGATCAAGTTGTTTCACAAAGTTGTTAAACAAAATTGTAGAAATTTCATATCCCATCCTAGAAAGATAATTACTCTATCATTTTTTAGAAGTTGTCTCCCTCTCCCTCTTTGAGGGGTCATTTCATTCATCTCTGTTTCTACTTCAATTTGAAATTCTTCCACCAATTCCTCTCTTTTTGGTGTGTTGTGTAACCTTTCTCTAAGCATTTTCCCTTTATATTGATATAGAAATGTTTTAAATTCAGAAGTGTTAATAAATTCCTGATCTGATATGAATTCTTCATAATCAAGAATTATTTCATCCTTAATTTCCTCTATTATCATTTCACCCAACATGATATCATTGGGGAAATTATCATCTATCTACAATGGTGGAATTTGATAAGGTGTTCCTAATGCAGGAGTATCCTAGGATTCTTGGCAATCCTGTATCACTCAAAAATATGTTTGATTTGATCTTAGTTAGTGAAGTATTTTTCTCAGTTTTTGAGTTTCGTTGCTTGGTTTCAGTGTTTACTGGGTTACTCGGTCTCTGAAGAACACTCGGTAACTGAAGGCATCAGTTATTCCTTGGTGCTTGACAATAACTATGTTGCTCGGTGATGCTTGGCATGGTTGGTTCACTAGCACTCAGTTATTTCTCTGTTGCTTGGTAATCGGTCTTGTTGACTGATGTTCTTGCTTGGCTGACTGGTGCATTTAATTTGGGTCATGTTCCTTGAGTTATGGATTGACCGTTGGATGTGTGGGGACCTATATTTGGCATGTTTCATTCTTCTATGGGAATCTGATGACCATTTGGGGCCATCTTGGAGAATTTATTTATTGTAAGGCTATTTTGTAAGCCGATTGATGTTTTGGCATTTAATAATTATTAGTAGGAGTTAATTGTTTCATCTAGCCAACTTGTGGCTGAGGATGAGTAATTATAGGATGTTTGGGTAGCTTTTTAAAGGGGGAAGAGAGTGGGGGTTATTAGCTTGTGAGCTTAGGAACAGGAAGATTGCTTGGAAGTTGTGAGTACAAGTTTAGATCTTTCCTAGGATCCCTACCAGTATCTAGTCATGTTGCAGATCTGGACTAGCTGAGTGGAAAAGTGTGAAAAGATTTAGATCCTGCATGATCTTGTAGACTGTTACTTTCTTTGTAATTGGCCATAATCAAGAAGGCCTTACAGTCTGACACATTGCATGTAATCAGTGAATTTACAAATAAAGATTCCAGTTTCATTTCAGATCTTGTTTTTAAGTTGTGTAATTCCGTAGTTTGAAGGTTTGGCTGCAAGGTTGGATAATCCTTAATTGGATTCTCCATCCTTGACTATGCCAAATGGTATCAGAGTGAAGTTTGTTCCCGTTTGAGCAAGAGTTTAATCTGGCAGAGCAAAGTTGAAGTTTGGATTGAAGATGCCTCTGAGGAGAACTCATGAGATCTTATAGGAGGAAGTTGTTGGAGAATTCAGTCTTGATGATTTTAGGACTTTGTAGAAACAAGTGCAAGACCTACAAGAAGAATTGAAAAAGAAGACTAGCTTGAAAGAGGATAGTGATGATGAATCTGAGGAAGATCATTTTGAAGAAGCTGTAGAAGAAGCTCAAGATCCAAAGGAAAATAGAATCTTGAAAGCTATGTCTAAAATTGGGAAGACACCTAAGATTGAAGTTTCTACATATTCTGGAAGCTTAGGCCAGAAGAATTTATTTGATTGGATTAATGAGATAGATGAGTACTTTGAGTATGAAGAAATAGAAGATCCTGATAGGGTTAGATTTGCAAAGACTAAATTGAAGGGTCATGCAAATATTTGGTGGAGAGAAGTTCAATTGGAAAGTAGGAGAGGAAAGGAAAGGATCACTAGATGGAACTGAATGTTTGACAAGTTGAAGAAGCAATTCATTTTGGCAGATTATGAATTGGACATGTTTTAAGAAGATGCAAGCCCCGAAGCAAACTAACAAATTAGTGTATGATTATACTGAGGAGTTTTATAGAATCTTGATTAGGACTGGTCATTCTAAAGTTGATAAAGAGAAGGTCGCTAGGTATGTTTATGGTTTAAGACCTAGTATTCAAGAAGAGTTACTTACTGTTGGGATGACAATAATAGGAGATGTTTATTACATGGAATTAAAGATTCAAGAAAAGATGAATAAGAAGTTTTAAGGAAGACAAAACAATAGGAACAAAGGTGGTAATATTGGTGAAACAGTTGCTAAAGGTAATATGGTAGAGAATCCTATGAAGATTGATGTGGGATCTGGCAGTGGTCAAGGTACTAAGAATTTCAACAGTGGACAAAGAGGAAGGTGGAAGAATGAGTTCACTGGTACTTGTTATAATTGTGGTGAAGCGGGTCACAGAAGTTTTCATTGTCCTAAGAAAAGAGTTGCATTAGCTATTGAAGAAGATATTATGAATGTTGTAGAAAAGGGTGAGTCTCTTATCACTAGGAGATTAGCTGCATGTGTCCATGAATGGGTGCAAAGGAGAAATCTATTCAGAATTAGATGTAAGTGCAAGAATAAGGTATGTAATGTCATAGTTGATGGTGGAAGTTCTAAAAACTTTGTTTCAAAAAAGATGGTTAGTAAATTGAGTTTGGAAAGGAGGAAACACCCTAATCCTTATCAGGTTAGTTGGATACAAGATGTTTCTAAGGTTAGAGTTGAAGAACAATGCTTGGTTAATTTTTAGATTGGATCTTACCAAGATGAGATATTGTGTGATATATTGCCTATGGATGCTTGTCATCTGTTGCTCGGTAGACCCTAGAAATTTGATAGAAATGTTTTATTTGATGGTCATGCAAAAACCTATGTGGTTAGGCATAAAGGAGCTCGACATAGGCTGATACCTTTACAAGATATAGGAACTAAGGAATGTGGAGTTATCAGGTGTTGTCTATATGATAGTGACAAACCTCGGGAGCACAAGGTTGGTGAGCCTATTCTTGCAAAGTCTAGTTTGAAAGAGAAGGAGAATGATATCTCTGATAAGTTTGTTGAGATTAAGAGGTAGATGGTCTTTCTAACATAAATAATACAACAGATAATGACATTTATGACATAGAGAGATGCAGATGATACTGAGTTGATTCTGGATTCTGGATATGATGGTATTTGCTGAGGTACAGATGTGATCGGTAGTGGAAGTAATGGTCAGAGTTGGTTGTTATCAGTTGCAGAGAGAAAAGATGGGAAAAGTGGATAGCTGAAAAGCTTACTGCAGAGAGAAATGAATGAAGTAAAGGCAACATGGAATGAAGAACAAGAAGAGACATGGGTTAAGAATAGATTTGGCATACCTGTTCTGATTCCCTTAAGACGTTCTTGATTTCCTTATGATAAAATATTCTTTACCTGGGGTGTCTGATGCAGGAGCATCCTAGGATTCTTGGCAATCTTGTATCACTCAAAAATATGTTTGATTTGATCTTAGTTAGTGAAGTATTTTTCTCAGTTTGAGAGTTTGGTTGGTCAGTTTCAGTGTTTATCGGGTTGCTCAATCTTTGAAGAACGCTCGATAACTAAAGGTGTCAATTATTTCTTGGTGCTCGATGATAACTATGTTGCTCGGTGATGCTTGGCATGGTTGGCTCACTAGCACTCAGTTATTTATCTGCTGATTGGTAATCGGTCTTGCTGACTGATGTTCTTTCTTGGCCGACTAGTGCATTTAATTTGGGTCAAGTTTCTCGAGTTATGGATTGACCATTGGACATGTGGGGACCTAGATCTGGTCTATTACATTCTTCTATGCAGATCTAATGATTTTTTGGGGCCATCTTGGAGAATTTATTTAGTGTAAGCCTATTTTGTAAGCTGACTGATGTTTTGACATTTAATAATTGGTAGTAGGAGTTAATTGTTTCATCTAGCTGACTTGTGGCTAAGGATGAGTATTTATAGGATGTTTGGGTAGATGTTTAAAGGGGTAAGGGAGTGGGGGTTAGTATCTTACGAGCTTAGGAATAGGAATATTGCTTGGAAGTTGCGAGTACAAGTTTAGATCTTTCCTGGGATCCCTACCAGTATCATGTCATGTTGCAGACCTAGACTAGCTGAGTGGCAAAGTGTGAAAAGATTTGGATCCTGCGTGATCTTGTAGACTATTACTTTCTTTGTCATTGGTCATAACTGGGAAGGCCTTACAGCCTGACACATTGCATGTAAGTAGTGAATTTACGAATAAAGATTCTAGTTTCATATCATATCTTGTGTTTAAGTTGTGTAATTTTGCTGTGTGAAGGTTTGGCTGCAAGGTCGGACAGTCCTTAATTGGATTCTCCATCCTTAACTACATCAGTTCCTCCCCTCATAGGGTTATCATTGTACTTGAACTCAACTATTGACTCTGGTGAAAGATGAGCTAAAGGTGTCACCGCTCTAACATCTTTTGGTTTATCTTTAAATACATACAAAGGAACATCATTAAGAATCTCCTCTTTGTGCTCCAACATTTTCTCTGCTTTAGCCACGGGGTCCTAAATGCCTTTCCTTGTAGCAGTTGGAGATTAATTTTTTTTTTGTTAAGTTTCCTTTCATAGATCTTGAGCTTGTCGTAGAGGTCCTTCCTTTTGTGGCTTCTTCTCTCTCCATATTCCTGATCAAGTCATCAATTAACATAGGCTCATGATCAAATGTCTTTAGGTTTTGGAAAGGTTTTTCCCATTGAATATATCCCCTGGATCAAATTTCTTTCTAGGATCACCCACTGATATGTGATAGTTTTCTAACTCAAGTTTAATCAAATCGTAACTCTTTGTGCTCTTTACAACAAAATCCCCAAAAGATAAGGATCCAAGCACTATAGATTGTGTGTTGTAGGAACTAAGATGTAGAAAATTGTTTGATGATCTCAAGGTATGAAATTGTGTTGGGGATAGTCTTTGGTATAACATAAGGGCATCCCTGATGTAGGAGCATCCTGGGTGTAAGAGCAATCTTGTATCACCCAAAAATATTTTTGGTTTCTTTTCAATAAGGGTTATCTTGTGCATAGCTGCTATTTATGGAAATTTACTATTTTTAGTAAGTTTTATGTTAGAGCTTAGAATGGTCTATTTTCTTCTCTGGGGGTTCATTTTGATCATATCAACCTACCAGTAAAGTTTCATTGCCAAATCAAGTCTAGTTTTGAACATATTGAAAATTTTTGGTATTGGCAGCAAGGTACATAAACTTTGTACTCAATTTTGAAGGCTTTAGAGGTCCCGAATGATGTTGAAACTTCGGCTAAATGAAGCTTGGTTAAATCAAGTGTTGTAGAGCACTTTGTGCCCTTTCTGAAATGGAGTCATAATAGTCAATCAGGTCAACGGGTGATGACTTATGGTCTCCGGAAGTTGGGTCACCTGAAATGCTAGAAAATCCTTCAAAGTTTTTGTTTGGGTTTTAAAAGTTGTTTTGAGCCGATTTTGATGTAATAAATTGAAAAATAAAATAATTCTAGGGTTGGTTAGCCTTAATGGATAAATTTTTGGAACCTTCCCAGGTGGTGGAAAATTACCTATATAAGGAAGGATCATAACTTGTTGTCTAGGGCAGTTTGGAGCAATTCAAAGTAGTTTTGGGTAATAGTTCAAGGCATTGTCCTACAGAATATTGTAAGGGAAATGCCCATGTGGCTTTGCATATTGTAATTCTGAAATTTGTAATTCCACATTTGTGGAGATAATAAGAAGCCCATTTTCTATTCTTGCAAATTGTTGTTGTTCTTTATTTATGTTATGTGTTTGTGGTATTAAGGGGAGCACCCTTCATCAATCCCTCAAACCCATATACTCTTATTTGGGTATAATATTTAAAAGAGTACCAATAGATCACAAATTATGATCTATTACACTTTCTTCAAAATTATTGGGTCTAAGGAACCTTTTTAACTTAGGGGCCAATGAGTGATTATAGGAATGAACCAACAATTTACACAATGATTAACAAAGTGCTCTTCAAAACACAAATATTGGTAGAAAGAAAATTGGTGATCCCAAATAGAAAGCCATAGCTACATAGGCTTGCAAACACCAGTTTTATCATACTCCCTCATGGAAGTTCTTCCATATGCAACCCCATTTCCTAACCAGTGTATAAGAGAATATGCTTTAAGAGGGAATAATGCTTTAAATATACTCAGTTAGGGTCACTCTTTATTTAGTCAAGCCCATGGTTGATTTTATTAGACAAATATGAAGCATAATTGAAAGCACATGCATCCTATGTCTTTATATCAACAATTAAGACCATGGTAACAATATTCATTAAAGGATGAGCTTCTATCCCTAGCACGTGCCCTGCTATGTAGTAAGTTTATTTCACATACATGGGTGAAAAAATTAACATCATATGGAGATTTGTCCTCATCTTCAAGAACATAGAAGGGTCTTTCTTTCCTCAGTCTATGAATAGGAAACCTCCACAACTTAAATGAACTCTCAAGGGTGGAGTACTCCTCCCTAAGCTTTTGTATATCAATGTGACTTTCACAATCCCAATATAGATCAAATAATTTCTTTATGCATTCCTTGGTTATTGGTAATAAAGGCCCCCCTTTATAGTCATAGACCATTTTTTTAGGGTCATATTTCTCAATAGTGGCCCGCATCAACTTTGTACTTATGAAAATAGTTGGAACAACTAGTTTTCATAAATTTAGTTTCCAGAGGTTACTCACTAGTTCAATTTCATTTCTCCTCTTATAATGTAACATTGTATTGTCTTAAAATAGAAGCACTTCCATGTTAAGTACATTTAGCCCTCTAAGTAGGTAGTGTGGGGTCATGTCAAATGCCTCAGGTAGGTTCGTGGCTTGAATTTGGATATTCTCCTCACTCTTCCCCTTTTTCCACCCTCTTTCTACACTTTTCTGGTATTTTGGACTGAGATCCTGCAATCTTTGACTTTAGGGTCAAGGTCGACCTCGACTCTGACCTAGGTCAAAGTCAACCTCAACTCTGACCTAGGTCAAAGTCAACCTCAACTCTGACCTAGGTCAAAGTCATCCTCAACCTTGACCCAAGGTCCAAATTTCAAGATTCCATAATTTCTGGATGTTGGGTTTTGGAAAGATTTGTTTTCCCACTTCTAGGTCGGCTGTTTCAGATTTTGGAACTGTAAACTCTTAAATTATATTTTTAATCTAGGTCTATTTCTAAGGGTTAAGGATTAATTGGAATTTAATTCTCCTATGTCGACCTCTCTAGAATTTTGTGCCCTAGACTAGTATAAAAGGAGGCCTTCCTCTCTAATTTCCATTAACCATCTCATCCATCATTCATCAAGCACTCTCAAGGACACATTGGTGATCAAGAAAGCATTTTTCAATCAAGAAAGCATTCAAGATTCCTCATTTAAACCCTAGATCTATCCATCATGGTGGTGTGATCTTCCTTCAAGATCCTTTATTCATCTTCAAGATCTATTATTTCTTCTCTCAAGGTGGATTCCAAGCATGCAATCATGGAGGTTTTGATTTACATTTGTTAATGTTGTGTTCAAGCTTTCATATTAACATACTTGATTCCATTTCAAATACAATTGCATATCTATTGAATATCATAGCTTCATTGTTAGATCTACTTCTACTACTTACTAGCATTCTCTATTTCAATTCTATTATGAAGGTTGATTCCAAACCGGGGTTTGACTAAGGAAAACCCCTCATCCCAACAAAAAATCCTCTTTTTCTTGTAGGTACAAGTGCGGTACAGTGAATTATAGTTCAAATCTGAGTACCCTTTTTGACTAACTTACGAGATTCATGAATAGAATTTATGTCGAAGTTGTTTCAGGTCAAGGATGACTTTCAATGGGGGTCAAGATTGTACCCCAATCCTGAGGTCAAGGTCAACTTTTCTCTGAAAGACAAAAATTTTCTGGGTTTTCTCTATCTTTGCATTTCCAGGCTGGATTAGGTTGTAGAATCTCCTGAAACTGAACACAGACATCAAAAAATAGTAATTTCCACATTAGCCTCTTTTCAAGATAAGTATTCCTATTTTATTAAGTTTGTATGTCCATAACATTTCCCATCACATATTTACATCCATACACTTTGTTATCATCTGCCATTTTCTCCATTACTCCATTTTATCCATTACATTTTGGTGAACCCGCGATAAACAACTCTTTCTTTTATGGTGTTAGATCTCCCTTTGTATTACCTTATGTGTTCACCTTCATATTACATTTTGGTGAACCCGACAAACTTAACCCCTATCTTTTGTAGATTTAGATGCCCTATTGTGTTAAATTTCTCTTTGTATTATCTTGTGTTAGACAACTCTTTCTTTTTGGTGTTAGATCTTTTGTTTTCTTGCATCAAGATTAGATTTCTTTCCTACTCTTGCATTTTAACATTCAAAACACAAAAAAATCTATATACTTAACAAAATCCAAAAATATTTCTTGCATTTCATCTACTGTGAAGATTTTTAAGATGCTTTGGTGTGTGATTATGTTCTTTATTACCCTTCTCTTAGCATCTCTTTACCATACCTATGATGTTTATGAGAGTATCATTCACTTCATTATGTTGGTTACCCTTCATCTTTCACTTGCCTATGCTTTTGTGAAATTGGCCGATACTAGTCTTCCTATTTTCAAAACTTTCATTAAGGATTTATGTGGTAGACTTATTAATCTTTTGGATTTTGTGAAGAATTTTGTAGATGATACACCATCTTCTAATCTTCCTAATCCTAATCCTATTATCCCTAATTTGATTCCTAACCTTCTTACTCTTAATCCGATGCCTAATTCTACATATGCTAATCCTAGTTCTTCCCATACTTATGATGGGATTCAACCTATAGTTCATGATGCAGATGTGCAAGAGTTCTTTGACTTACCTTCTCCTCTAATTCATGATGATATTAAAGGAAAGGGTTAAGAAACTTCTTCAAAACCTATAATTCCACCTTATACAACCTTTACTCTTGAACATGATAAACAATCACCTCTTGTAGAAGCCTTACAAGATATGTACACTATAGGATTCAATATGATGACTAAACAAGGTTATAGAGGTTTCAGGCTTGGAGTTAATGAGCATGGTATTAAGTATCTGGTTCATATACCCCCTAAACAAGATATGTTGGGTGTTTCTTATTCACAATCTCAATTCAAGGTGGTTGATGTTGATCATCGTCATCCTCTTCTCCCTACAACTACCTTAGATAACACTGATATTCGTTGAGATGTAGCTAAGAAGGTGTACATTTAGTTGATGAATTCCAAGCAATAAATCTTTAAACCCATTCTGAAAAATGCTTTATCCAAGTACAAATGTCCTTTTCATTATAGTAATACACATTTACTTGTTGATTTTAAGCATTTCAAGTTATATGTTAGGGAAAGAGCTTCTTTAGGAATTATATCTCACTCCCATGCAATTTTACAATTCCTTCATAATTTTGATATAGGGGATACCCCTCATTCTGATATAATATAGAATTCTTCTCCTCTTGTCTCAAGACTAGGGGCCGAACAAGAGGCATGTAATCCAGTCTTATAGGATCCATTAGGCTCTTGGCATATATTTTATCCAAAGCTTAATTGGTATTCTTTCTACCCTTCTTCCCTTTTTCTCTATGGTTTTTGTATTATGTCTATAATCATCCATAGATTGTATTCTATATTCAAGATATCTTTTTTAAGACATTTTGCAAAGGTATCCCTTGCTTTCACCCCTATGGGGAAAGGTTCTTCCTTATTTCTCTTTGTCTAGGGATCTTTCCTTAGCTTAGTGGCATTTGTTTATCTTGCAATATTATTTCATTATACTGACTGATGTCTTGACTATGGATATCCTTTTATATGAGAGGTTATTTTCCTAGGTCTTCACCTCTTCTCTATTATGCAAATTTTGTTCATTATAAACTCTTTCCCCTACTTTGGTGATTAGAGTTGTTTCCCTCATTTCAAAGATTCCTCTTCCTCTTGATTGTAGGGGGCTTGATGATTGAATCTTTGTTCTTGCCCGGTTTATCTTTGAAAGATGATATTTTATCAGAAAGCACTCCTCTACGGTGGGGGCCTTGTTGATAAGATCTCTTTCTTTGAGGATCCTTTTTCCATGAGTGACATATCCTTTTTCATGATTATCTATGTTCTTGGATGTAAGGGTCAATACCCTTCACTAAGAATGTAGTATACATTGTTGATAAACATGATATCTCCTTACATTGTGAAGTAGATATCCTCTTTCTCTTCCTTATCATGTCTAGTAGACAACCATGATAAGGAGGGGGCATATATAGGGTCTCCCTTGTACTATAGTTTTTCATGCTAAATCCTCTGAAGGTAACGTACATAATTTGCTAAATCCTGAAGAGACACACATTTTTCAATTTTCAATATGCTAAATCCTTTGAAGGTAATGCACATAAGTTGCTAAATCCTGAAGAGAGACACATTTTTTATTTTTCAATATGCTAAATCTTCTGAAGGTAACACACATAAGTTGCTAAATCCTGAGGGGACACGCATTTAATACTCCATGGTGATACAAGAAGGTGGATCTATGGGTATTCCAGAAGCCATCAGAAGACACATTACAATTTGAAGACACATTTTATGGGTGAACTATTAGGTTTGACCACATGTTTGGCTCTCCCTCCTTGGTGATTCACAGTAAGGTGGGCATCTTACTGGGCGAGGTAATCACTTTCTCTTTCCTCTCTTTTCGCTTTCATGCTAGTAGGACTAGGTCATGAATTTATGTTATTTATAGTGTTTCTCTTGTCTTTCTTATGTAATCATTTATGGTTTTATGATAGCTTTTTGAATATGATATTAGTATAGGAAGCATTTCTTAGCAAGGTTTCCTCTACTAGTTGATTTGGGTTTGTTTTAGTACTAACCCCTCTCTTTTGTGTCTTTTAGTTTTTTTCTTTGCACCCTCGTGCATGTATGATGATTTATAATCCTTAGCCTAGGGGCTTGCATCCTTTGTTAAGTATTATTTTATTTCATTGTGAATCCACTCAGATCTCTTCGTTCTTCTCCTTTACCAAGAGTTTGCATTGAATTCATACTCTTGCTAAAGTGGGGGCTTAATGTATCATATTAAAATGGAAGCACTTCCATGTTAAGTACATTTAGCCCTCTGAGTAGGTAGTGTTGGGTCATGTCAAATGCCTCAGGTAGGTCCCTGGCTTGAATTTGGCTTTTCTCCTCACTCTGCCCCTTTTTCCACCCTCTTTTTGTACTTTTCTGGCATTCTGGACTAAGATCCTAAAATATTTTACTACAGGGTCAAGGTCAATCTTCTAGTTCAAGTTCAACCTCCACTTTGACCTAGGTCAAAGCCAACCTTGACCTTGACCCAAGGTCCAAATTTCAAGATTCCATTATTTCTGGATGTCGGGTTTTGAAAAGATTTGTTTTCCCGCTTCCAGGTTGACTGTTTTGGATTTTGGAATGGTAAACTCTTAAATTATATTTAATCTAGGTCCATTTCTAAGGGTTAAGGCTTAATTGGAATTTAATTCTTCTATGTCATCTTCTCTAGAATTTTGTGCCCTAGACTAGTATAAAAGGAGGCCTTCCTCTCTCATTTCCATCAACCATCTCATCCATCATTCATCAAGCACTCTCAAGGAGACATTGGTGATCAAGAAAGCATTTTTCAATCAAGGAAGCATTCAAGCCATTATCATTCCTTCAAGCATTGATGTTCTCCATTGAAGATCAAGGAATCAAGCATTCAAGCCTTTGAAGGGATTTGGTTCAAGCATTCAAGATTCATCATTTAAACCCTAGATCTATCCATCATGGTGGTGTGATCTTCCTTCAAGATCCTTTGTTCATCTTCAAGATCTATTCTTTCTTCTCTCGAGGTGGATTCCAAGCATGCAATCATGTAGGTTTTGATTTACATTTGTTAATATTGTGTTCAAGATTTCATATTAACATACTTGATTACATTTCAAATACAATTGCATATCTATTGAATATCATAGCTTCATTGTTAGATCTACTTCTACTACTTGCTAGCATTCTCTATTTCAATTCCATTATTAAGGTTGATTCCAAACTGGGGTTTGACTAAGTTAAACCCCTCATCCCAAAAACAAATCCTCTTTTTCTTGTAGCTAAAGGTGCAGGACAACGAATTGCAGTTCATATCCGAGTACCCTTTTCGATGAATTTATGAGATCCATGAACAAAATTTTCATCGAAGGTGTTTTGGGTCAAGGATGACTTTCAGTGGTGGTCAAGATTGTACCCTACAGTAATATTGTACCATGATCCTAAGGTCAAGGTTGACCTTTCTCTGAAAGATAGAAGTTTTCTGAGCTTTCTCCGTCTCTGCATTTCCAGGCCAAATCAGGTTACAGAATCTCCCGAAACTAAACACAGACATCAGAAAACAATGATTTCCACATCAGCCTCTTTTCAATATAGGTATTCCTATTTTATTTTGTATGTCCATAACATTTTCCATCACATATTTACATCCATACACTTTGTTATCATCCCCCATTTTCTCCATTACGCCATTTTATATATTACAAACATAAATAGATCATGCCCTCTTAATTCTATCCAAATGTCACCAAGTTCTTCAAATTCTCCTCTAATCCATCCTCTCCAAGCTTAATTCTTTTTTTTATCTCTGTCCAGATAACAGGAATTGGTCTAACAAATCTTGGTTTAAGGGCCTACCCTCCTTATGCCTCTTAGGTTTGATTTCCTCACTACCCTCTAGTTTTGGGGGGTCCTTTCATTTATTTTCCCTAGGTTTTTTTGAGGATGAATCTTTCATAATGAATAAAAAAACAAACCAATGAATTTTCATAAACCTACTTGATATTCTACCTTCTTGAGATTTGTTTTTCTACAACTTCTTCACAAATCCTTGCTTGATGAACTTTGAATTTTATTCCCAAATGTACATAGTAAGAGCATTTATTTTACTACACAATCTGGAAAGGAGAAGTTACATTTGAGTGGTAGTCCAATGGTCAACAATAGCATGATTTCAAATATCCATGTTGATGTGACATATATCAACACACACTGTCATTCATGGAAAAATTCTTTTATATTCGTATCTTGGTCTCGATGGAATTTTTATAGGTCTCTTCAATACTATTTTTGTTCACACTGAGAAATTGATGAATTATCTTCATGTTACATCTATAGATAGTACTTTTAGTCAAATGATCAATAGATAGTACTTTCAATCAAATGATCAATAGATAGTACTTTGACATTTCCTTTTCAATATAACATTTGTCTTCATGTTATCTCCTTTTCCTTTTATCAATCCCTATGCTTCATAGATAATAAATTTTGATAAAGTCGTGATATATTATATTAATATTTTTTCATCAATGAAACTCCTCTCTTGCTAGACCCATAAAATTCTTTATCAAAACCTTTGTTTGTTTGATAAGTCTTTGTCAATGGAATAAGTAGTTCGATGAAACATGTGTTTCCTAGTAACACATTTTTCTTTTTTAGACTCCATATGTTCTATCGATGAAGTTTTATTTTGTTGGAACCCTCTAAATATTATATAGATGCAAATTTCTATTTTTTTTAAATCATGTTTTCGATGAAATTCCAAATGTATTTCTTTGTTATACTTTCTTTCAATAAAATACACCTTTCTAACAAACCCTTTTATCTTTTTTGGAAGTATGTTGTTCCATCAATGTCTTCTCTTTTTTGTGGAGCACTTGTGATCATTAAATCAAAATGGGATTTTGATGTAATATCCATTTCTAAGTACCACTTCATCCTTTGTTCCATATCCATCCTTTCATTGATAAGGCCTCTTTTTTGATAAAAGCTAAATCTTACTTTATCAACATATGATTTCATGTAGACATGTATATTACTTCATCCAAAATCTTTTCTATGAAAATTTCTCTTTCGGTAGAAATTATTGAGCTTAGTTAGATCCTTTAGTCACATTGAAAAATCTAGCCTCGATAAAATATATGTGAATCTTTATCTAAAAGGGGTTCTTTTAATATGGTCATCCATTAGTATAGTTCTCTTCATTCTCCATCAAAAATTTATGTTTCGATATAACACTTTCTTTGGGTGTAGTCTTCTCTAACTTAGTAGATATCAAAGTTTCATCAAAATTTAGGTCATTTGTTATTTCTTTCTTTTCAATGAAACTGTATACTTATTTGTTTGATATCACTATTTTTGGTGTAACTTGATTATTCGATGTACTTCTTTTATTCCTAGCCAATGACCAATTTCTTCAATAAATATTGATGAGATAAAAGCTATCTTTGTATCATCGAAAAGTCGATAACACTGAAATATAGAAATATTTAATAGAAACTTGGCTTAAATTTGAATTGTTCTACCAACTGCAAGCCTTAAGGTGTTTTAAAAGATCAACTATATTGAGTTCTTAAAGACAAAATGTATGGATATGCAAGGTGGATGTGGAGGGTGGAAATATAGACCCGTGCTCACATGTGGGAAATGATTATTTTAAGAAAACTTCAGTATCTTCAACCTTTGATCAATTATAAGAGCTTGGTGATGAATAGTGTAAAATGGCTATGATAAGAGGCTAATGAGGAATGCTAAATATTATTTAACTTCTATGAAACATTACATTTTAAAAAAATAAGGTTCCAATCGTGGCTCTTTCTGGGGATGAGGTATTCAGTGAATATCTACAAGAATCCATAATATCTTTGGGAGAAGTAGACCAAGGATGAGATGGAAGATGCATAATGGATTATGGGAAATATACAATGGGATAGTGAAAGTGGACTAATCTAATGTGCATGGAATATACCTTCTTTTAAGAAAAGAAGTACTTCAATAATTTTCTATGCATTATAAATTCTTGAATTTTTCCTGATGTTCTCTACAAATAATGTGAGTCCTCTCCTCCTTTTCTTGCAATCACAAGTGTTTCAACCCAAATAGATTCAATCTTACCATGTTTCCCTTTATCTTGATTTCTATCATTCCACATGAGAACCCAATCTCCATCTTTAAAGTACCTATCTTTTGATTTCTTATCATGAAGATCTTTCACTTATTGTTGAACTTCTGCATTTTTCTTATGAGCCTCTCTTCTAATTTCATGCAATTATGTAAGTTATTCAAAGCTTTCATCCATAGGATCTTGGATTTCTATTTCCTCATCAACCACAAACTTATGGACTTGTAGCAAAATTTATAATGGTAACCTAGCTTGTTTACCATAAACTAACTCAAATGGTACCAGTAGCTTTCTTAGGAGTGATCATATCTACCCACAAACCCAAATTTATCTTAGAATCCCAAGCCTTCTTATTATTATCAAGCATTCTCCTCATGATTTTCAAGATATTCTTGTTGCTTGATTCTACGTTCCCATTTCTTTGAATATGGTAAGGTGAAGCAAAATATATTGTGATACCATAACCTTCACAGAAAGTATTAAATTCATCTGATCTGAAACACATGCCATTGTTGGTTATGATCCTAAATGGGACACCAAATTTGGTGAATATATTTTCCAAAAGAAACTTAATCACCAATTTACTATTTTCTTATTTAGTAGGGATTGCTTTCACCAATTTGGTGAAGTAATAAACTTAGCAACCAATATCCACCAGCAACCTCCACTTGATTTGTTTGTAATTTCTCCTATAAAGTCCAGATCCCATTTTTGAAAAGGATCTTCTACTTGCATAGGCCTCAATGGCAGTGCTCTTTGGTATTTTAAATTTCTTGAATTTTTTTGATAAACTTCACACATCGTCACATAAGTGAAAGAATCTTTGAAGACACTTGGCCAATAAATATCCACCACACACACCATTATGCATTTATTTTAGTACCTTCTCAAAATGAGACTTATCTAGACAAAACAACAATACACCATCCTAATTTTTATAGTACAGATCTCCTTCTATCAACACATATATGGATATTTGTAATTTTAATGATATCTTCTAATTCTCATTCAGACCATCTAGGCACTTCATGTGTTTTAGATAATATACTATATCTTGGTACCAAAGATTTTGTTCTATACTATAAACAACATCCTCTAACCTTACAATATTAACTTGAAAAAGACTCTACATTGGATTCTACCATTAATTTTTCTAACTCTTGTCCTCTCAAAAGTTTGGTTATCTAGATCTCAATGCTAAATTATTGAATTTTATTGATCCATCTAAACCTTATTCCTATCACCTCTACTTTTCTAAATATATGCTTCACTATTGTATTAAAGACATAAGATATCACTTCTTCTCCAACCAAGTATGGCCTGAATGACTTCACTTCTTTGACCAATGAATATGCTTGTTTCTCATTAATATCATGCTTAAATTTAGCATCTTGTAGGGATTTTCTAATAAGGAAATTTCTTGCTCATCACCTTCCTCATTCTTTTGTGATATGAGTGCAACAATTGTATAATAAGAAGCAAAAGAGAAGATTTGGAATAGTTTGGAAAATTCAAGGGATTTTAATACAAGAGTTTCCTTGATTTTTCTATTGATATCAACAAATGCATAAAGGGCTTCAGATGTCCAATCCAACTTTTCACCCTTATTCAACATCTTAGAGATTAGTTTTACAATCTCTGCAAAATTCAAGATGACCTTATCACAAAGTTGATTTTCCACAAAAAGGTTTGAATTTCCTTTACTATTTTAGGAATGATAATTGTTGAATGCCTATAAGTAAGAAGCCCACCTCAAGATGAGTGCTCTCTCAGGTCACAATGAGAGGAGCCATTAGGTGATAGGTGTCAAGTGGGATTTATCAATTGCAACTACTCTTCAAGATCTATTATTATTCCCTCTTTGGATACTATGTTCTCTAATAGTTTTCCCTTTGTGACACCAAAATGACACTTTTTTGGGTTTAATGATATCCCGTACTCAAGTGCCTTTAAGGATATTTTCTCCAAATTTCCATAATGATATTCTAACTTCTTATAATATGTAGTAAGGTCATCTTTATACACCACCATAATGACATCTATCAGTTTAGAAAATGCCACATCCATAGCTCTTTGAGAAGTGGCTCCTACATTGGTTAAAGTAAAAGGCATTCTACTAAGACTCGTATGATTTTTTTTTTGTGAACATAGACTTTGAGATGGATAGGGTCATTATGGAATTCCTTATGGGTAGGAAAATAATATTCTATGAATGTGACATGGTATGTGGTAGAAAGGTTTCCAACCATGGCCTAAAATGCATTAATGTCTATGTCATTCATAATGGATGACTATTGCAAGGCTTTGTCAAGGACTACTCTGTGATTAGGTGATAAATGCAATAGCTCAAATATAGAAACTAAGTGGGATTTTTCTTTAATTGGTCCAAGATATTGTATTTATTGGTTGATGGGGTCTATTACTTGGAGGGAAGAGCCTAGATATTTGTTTTGGATCTTCTGGTAGCAATTGTATAATCAAGGTATTAATCTTGGGTAGTGATAACATGGATTGTGTTCTCAAGGTCATGTTAGATAGGATTGATGACATTAGCATTTTTATGTTTTCCTAACCTGGAGGCTTACCTTTTTCATGATTATTAATGATATTGTTAAAATATAGTGTGGTCATTATTTGTTTTTCCTAAATTATATTTGACTTCTATCTCTCCTAGATATCAATAAGATCTTGTACAAAATGCTTAAGCTAGAAGCATTTCATAGTTTTGTGTCCCTTGGTACAATGATATTCACAAAATTAATTTTCATTATACTATGAAGGCTTAAAAATACTAGGATTATATTGGCACACTTTTGGTAATGTGATAAAATTAGATTGGATCAATAATTTTAGAATGACCTCAAGAAGCTCAACAAGAGGCGTGCACACATGTCATACATTTTTTCATCTTTGTGTATGTTGTTATTCATTTGTCACATTGACTAATTCATTGGTTTTTTGAGGGACATTGGCATTGGTTTTGATCTTGTTAGGAGGTGGTTCTCCTAGTATACATATGATAGGTTGTGGAACATGAATAGCCTTGGAATCTACAACATTGTCATTTTTGACATTCTTATTTCAAGACCAATATTTAGTTTTATCAAAATATTTTTTATATTGGTTGGTCCTAGTGGCATATTTATTACCTTTTTTTAAATTCTTGAGAGTTACCCTTCTCTCATCTTCTAGGCCTTGATCACCAACTTTAGTAAATGTGTCTATACATTAGGAGTGCAAAGAACACATTATGTCAGCTTGGTATTTCTTAATGAACATCTTGTATGATTAAAATGAACACTAAGAGGGGGGTGGGGGTGAATCACTGTTCACACACAAATTTTCATTTCAAAACTCTTTTAAATCTTAGTCATACAATATAAACTATAAATAAATAAATAATAAAGAAAAATAAAATGTACAAGTTTGACACAAGTATTTTTCCTGAGTGGAAATACTCTGGGGAATAAAACCATGTGAAGTGCCTCAATGGATTATCTAAAATATTATATTTTATGATGTATCACTAACAAATACTAATGTCTAACTGACAAAAAGTGCCTCACTGGCAGTTTATGTGCCTCATTGGCTATACTTCACTTTCCAAGTTATTGTTTTGAGTCATACAAAGTTCAATCTCTATTTCATTACATAATATCTTTTGAACTCATATCACTTGATTTTAATAAGAAAAAAATAATACAATATACCATTTTATATATTTTTGATATGCATAGTGATACACTATATCTACAGATGATACACCACAATGCCAAAAGAATAAAACTCTCAATGTACTACAAATGCCTTCAAAACTCTCTTATAAAAATATTGAGCCAAATATATTTACTTTCTATATCACGAAAAAAACTAAATTCACTTCTATGTATACACACTATAACTATCTGAAATTGATATTTCTTTTCTTCTCAACAACAACCAAATTCATAATGTCTTCATTAGGATATATAATGTTCCTCTAGTATTTTTTATCTTAACTAAAAGCAAACTATTTTCCTTCAAAATTGATTAGTATATGCTTGATGCAAGAGCATCCTAGGATTCTTGGCAATCCTGTATCAACCAAAAATATGTTTTTCTTTGAAGGTAGATTGTTAGTTTTGATCTTGGTTTGGTGGAGTTTTTTCTCAGTTTGGGAGACTGGTTGCTCGGTTTATGTGGTTACCAGGGTGATCAGTCTCTGAAGAATGCTCAGTGACTGAAGGAATCAGTTCACTGGTGCTCGAAAATAACTATGTTCCTCGATCATGCCTGTCATGGTTGGTCAACTGGTGCTCAGTTATTTCTTCTATTGCTTGGTGTTCTTTCTTACCAACTGGATTGTTTGGTTAGATTGGCTTGGTTGACTGGTGCATTTAATTTGGGTCATGCTCCTCATGTTATGGATTGACCATTGGACATGTGGGGACCTAGATCTAGCATGTTCCATTCTTCTGTGCAAATCTGATGACCATTTGGGGCCATCTTTGAGAGTTTATTTATTTTGTAAGGCTATGTGAGAGTCGACTAATGTTTTGACATTGAATATTTGTTTGCAAAGATTTATTGTTTGATTAGCCGACTTGTGGCTAGGAATCAATATTTATAGGATGCTTGGGTAGTTGTTTAGGGCATTAGGGAGTGGGAAGGAAGGTTAGTACCCTGCGAGCTTAGGAGTAGGAAGATTGTTTGGAAGTTGGAGTACAAGTTTAGATATTTCCTGGGTGCCTACCAGTGTGTTGTATGTTACAGACCCAAGCTAGCTGAATGCTGATGTTGGGAAAAAGATTTGGATCCTATGAGATCTTGTAGACTAGTACTTGCTATGTAATTGGCTGTAATCGGGAAGACCTTACAACCTAGCACATTACATGTAATCGGTGTTGTGATGAATAAAGAATTATATTTCATACCAAATTTTTTGTTGTTATTGTGTATTTCTACTGCATATTGGTTTGGCTACAAGGTTGGTCAGTCCTTAATTGGGTTCACTGAGCTTGACTGCATTAAGTGGTATTAGAGTGAAGTTTGTTCTTGATTTAGAAAAGTCTATTCCTATTAGAGCCAACTAGATCTTGTGTATCTAGATTTTGATTTGAAGATGCCTCCAAGGAGAAATCATGAGATCCCCGAGGAAGGGGAAGCTATTGGTGAATTCTATCTTGATAATTTTATGGCTTTGCAAAAATAAGTGCAAGACCTACAAGAGGATTTGAGAAAGAAAAATCCTACCTTGAAAGAGGATAGTGATGACGAATCTGAGGAAGATCATTTTGAAGAAGTTGTTGAAGAAGTTGTTGAAGAAGCTAGAGATTCAGAGGAGAATCAAATTCTGAAAGCTATGTCTAAGATTGGGAAAAGACCTAAGATTGAAGTTTCTGCACTTGCTGGAAGCCTTAGGCCTAAAGAATTAATTGATTGGATCAATGAGATTGATGAATAATTTGAGTACGAAGAAATAGAAGATCCTACTAGGGTTAGATTTGCAAAGACTAAGTTGAAAGGTCATGCAAATATCTGGTGGAGAGAAGTTTAGTTGGAAAGGGGTAGAAGAGGAAAAGAGAAGATCACTAAGTGGAACCAAATGGTGGATAAGTTGAAGAAGAAATTCATTCCTGTGGATTATGAACTGTACATGTTTAAGAAGATGCAAGCTTTGAAGTAGACTAACAAACTAGTACAGGATTATATCGAGGAGTTTTATAGAATCCTGATTAGGACTGGTCATTCTGAAGCTGATAAAGAGAAGGTTGCTAGGTATGTCTATGGTTTGAGACCTAGTATTCAGGAAAAGTTACTCACTGTGTGGATGAAAACAATTGGTGATGCTTATCAGATGGCATTAAAGATTGAAGAGAAGTTGAATAGGAAGTGTGAAGGAAAATAGAACAGTAGGAACTGAGGTGGTAAAAATGGTGAGACAATTGTTGAGAGTAATGTAATAGAGATTCCTAAGTCTGATGTGGGATCTAGCAATGATCAAGTTCCTAAGAATGCTGGATAGAGAGGAAGGTGGAAGAATGAGTTCACCAACACTTGTTATAACTGTGGTGAAGTTGGTCATAGAAGTTGGCAGTGTCCTAAGAAAAGAGTTGCATTAGCTGTTGAAGAAGACAATGAGAATGTTCCTAAGAAAGGTGAATGTCTTGTCACTAGGAGATTAGCTGCATGTGTTTTTGAACCGGTGCAAAGAAGGAATTTGTTTATGACCAAACGTAAGTGCAAGGATAAGGTATGTAATGTCATAGTTGATGGTGACAGTTCTGAAAACTTTATTTAAGATGAAATGGTTAGTAAGTTGAATTTAGAAAGAAGGAAACATCCTAATCCTTATCAAATTAGTTGGATACAAGATGTTTCTAAGATTAGAGTTGAAGAACAATGCTTGGTTAAGTTTCATATTGGATCTTATCTTGATGAGATATTGTGTGATATATTGCCTATATTGGATGCTTGTCATCTATTGCTCGGTAGACCCTGGCAGTTTGACAGGAATATTTTTTTTTATGGTTGTGCTAATACCTATGTGGTTAGGCATGAAGGATCTTAGCATAAGATGATACCCTTATAGGAGATAGGGGTTAAGGGATGTGGAGTTATCAGGTGTTGTCCTTATGACAAACCTTAGGAGCAGAAGGTTGATGAACCTATTCTTGTTAAGTCTAGTTTGAAGGAGAAGGAGAATGTATCTCTAAAGAGTTTGTTGAGAATAAGAAACAAATGGTTTTTCTGGTAGAGATGGTTCAGTAGATGGTGACATTTGTGACACAGAGGGATACAAATGATACTGAGTTGATTGAGAAGTCTGGAGAGAATGAACCTTACCGAGGCACTAAGGTGGTTGGTAGTGGTCAAAGTCAGTTTCTATCAATTGCCGATCAGAGGGGTAAACAAAGTGAAAAGTAGGACTTTCTACATGAAATAGTGAATGAAGTGGAGACTACTTGGGATGAAGGATAAGAAGAGATATGGGTGAAGAACAGATTCAACATACTTGTTTTGATTCCCTTGAGGTATTCCTAATTTCCATATGAGAAAATCTTTCTTACCTGGAGTGTCTGATGCAGGAGCATCCTAGGATTCTTGGCAATCCTATATCAACCAAAAATATGTTTGTCTTTGAAGGTAGATTGTTAGTTTTGATCTTGGTTTGGTGGAGTTCTTTCTCGGTTTGGGAGACTGGTTGCTCAGTTTATGTGGTTACCGGGGTGCTCGGTCTCTAAAGAATGCTTGGTGATTGAAGGCATCAGTTCACCGGTGCTCGGAAATAACTATGTTCCTCAGTCATGCCTAGCATGGTCGTTCGATTGGTGCTCGGTTATTTCTTCTATTGCTTGGTGTTCTTTCTTACCAACTAGATTGTTTTCTTAGATCGACTTGGTCGACTGGTGCATTTAATTTGGGTCATGCTCCTCATGTTATGGATTGACCGTTGGACATGTGGGGACCTAGATCTAGCATGTTGCATTCTTCTATGCAGATCTGATGACTATTTTGGGCCACCTTTGAGAGTTTATTTATTTTGTAAGGCTGTGTGAGAGTCGATTGATGTTTTGACATTGAATATTTGTTTGTAAAGATATATTGTTTCATTAGCCGACTTGTGGCTGGGAATCAATATTTATAGGATGCTTGGGTATTTGTTTAGGGCATCAGGGAGTGGGAAGGAAGGTTATTAGCCTACAAGCTTAGGAGAAGGAAGATTGCTTAGAAGTTGGAGTACAAGTTTAGATATTTCCTAGGTGCCTACCAGTGTGTTGTGTGTTATAGACCTGGGCTAGCTGAATGCTAATGTTGGGGAAAATATATGGATCCTGCGAGATCTTGTAGACTGTTACTTGCTATGTGATTAGTCATAACCAGGAAGGCCTTATAGCCTGACACGTTGCATGTAATCGGTGTTGTGATGAATAAAGACTTCTATTTCATACCAGATATGTTGTTGTTATTATGTATTTCCACTACATATTGGTTTGGCTACAAGGTCATTAAGTCCTTAATTGGGTTCACCGAGCTTGACTACATTAATGCTTAACAAGTAATAGAAGGATAATAATATTTTTTTCTAAAATAGGTAATGTCATATTCTTATTATACATGTACTAGGGTTATTTTCATATTACTGTGAGTGTTTGGAGGAAAATTGAGAAATAATACATGATAAACTCTTTGACAAAGTACTAACCCAAACTAGGATTTTTTAGCAAAATCTTAACACAAGGTAAGTCATAGACCCATTTTGAATAACCAATCTCAACCATGTTCAAGAAAATATAAACAATGGTTTCATGGAACAATTGTGATAAACAACCTCTTAATCACAACCCATTTTATGCTTACCCCAAGTGGGTAAAAAACCTTTTCCTTCAATAAGTGAAATTGAGGTTTAGGATCAACACAAAATCCCTTTATCAACGACTATCAATAAAGCATACAACCTTTTATTTTTCACTTAACACAATATCAACAAAAGAACCTTTTTGGATTTTTTAACAAATAGAAGAATAAATTAAAGGAACAAAAAACACTTGTTAAAGCACCAAAGATCTCTCACAAATTATCAAATTTCCTTTGCCAAAGAAATTGGTGAACCAAAACCACCACTATAATCATTTGTCAAAGGTCTTTATCATATAAATAATTGTCTTTCCAATGTTGTGTAAAGAATGTCCTAATTCTTTGAGCTTTTACCCTAGCACAAGAGATTTGCAAGATGAATTAAAAAATAAAAATTTTAATGACTTTCAAATACCTTTTATTTTCATTTACTTTTATCACAAAAGTCATTTAAGCTTCCAAGTACCATTACCCTAAGATATGATGTTTTCCTTCCTATTATATTTCAATTAACACATCAAATGCTAAGTCTTGGTGCATGCCTATACCTTAGTCCTTTTAAATATGTTTAATTGCCAATGATGATGTTTATAACCCTCTAATAAATTTCCTTTGGTAATCATATGAACAATAATGTATAGTACCCAATGTAATGGGTTTGTCATGTATAAATGTAGCATCAACCTTTTGTAGTGCACTGATAATGAAACCAGTAGAATATATTATTCATTTTTTATTTTTTTTTAAAGAGCATTTGGATATGCTATTAATTTCCTTTTCTATGTGCAATGCTGACCAAAAGGCATTTTCCTTTAACATATGCTTTGATGTTTTTTGAACACACATTTTGATCCTCTTTAATGTCAAATTGCCAAGGTTCTCATAGTCACTTATGGTGACAAAATTTTTCAATGAAGAATAATCTATTAACAAGAAGCTTATAGATATAATCCCTTTTGTATTATGAATCATCAACCAACATATTGTCATATGGGAGATGAATATGCATCAAGTAACCAACCTATCATGTATCAAACTTCATATGAGAGATATATCAAAATGATCATGTTCAAACTTATCATGTGTCAAGGTCCCATCCATATCACTTCCATAGAGGAATATATCAAACTATGCATCATGCATAAAGTATCATTATAAAAAAGTATGACTTCCATGTATGATATGCATCATATGTGCATCTAGTTAGTCTTATTTGATTAAGGAAACCAAAGTCAAGAGAAAAAAATCCCCCCTTTTCCTTGGTGGGAAAATAGTAACTCCTCTCCCCCTTTTTGCATCAAGGGAAAAGGAGAAAAGGAAAACTAATGCAAATGCCTCAAAAATGTATCATCGTCTTTACCCCAAAGTTGTGATAAGAACATCTATAGAGAATAAATTTGACCTATGATATAATCAAGGATGAAAAATGAATATTATATGTCTACAATCCTAAAACTTAATCACCCTTGTTAGATGCTCTATTTAAGCCCCATTTTAGTATGTATGGGTTCCCACATTGATTTCACATCCTTCTACCACTTATGCATCCTTCAAATCAACATTATTTCTTAAAAAATAGAGAATGGCTCTAACTTCTATGAATGATTTCATATTTTTCATCCTATCACATAATTCATCTCACCTAGGACCTATATATGCATTTTTAAATTTCAGGATTTTCCCTAATTTCCTAGCAAACAATGCATACTTTCACCTCTTTGTTTTGGCATACTCCTCTAGCCCTAGAAAAAAATTGAAAAAACATTTCCTGGACTAGGTCATCGAAGTCAATCTTGTATTGGACTAGACCATCCAAGTCATCCTTGTCCTGGACTAGATCGTCCAAGTCAGCCTTGTCCTAGACTAGGTCATCTAGGTCAACCTTGTACTAGAGCATTGTTCATGATTTTTCTTTGGGCCCAATGTAGGGGTTTCTCTTATAGATCTTTAATTGAGGTCAGCCCTACAAAATTTGAGCTCCAAAATGAGTATAAACTGATGAACTACAACTGATTTCAATACATTGTATAACTTGAAGATTTGTGATTTAAGATCACTGAGTTGCTGATTAGATATGTAAGATGATTAAATCAGTAATATGTTGTCATTGATGTCAACTAGTTTTGACAGTACTTATCTTGTAAGTTACTATACCCAAACATCTGTAGAAGAAGAAGAAAAGAGATGAAGAATAGAATATATCTACATGAGGAAGATGGATATGACAGATAAGAATAAGGAACACATTGGGTAACTTATGGATGAGTCTATGACCTTATGTTATTGAATTGATTATGTTGCATTCATCTATGATGAAGGATAGAGAAAAATGCACAAGGTAGTGTTGTCGATTAAAGAACCATTTTAGTGTACACCCACACAGTGTAGTGTATACTGATCATAGTATAAATTGAGCTTGTGTTCACCGACACATTTCTTTGTTAACTAAGAAGAAGAAAAGAACTAAATGATTAGTTTATCCAATGAAGTTGATGAGTAGTAAAGTACATCGAAATCAGATATGAAGATAATGTTTGTTACGAAGATCAATGACTAACATAATTTGAAGAAGATCTAATGGATTGAAACAAAATGTGTTACTAACACATCAGCCGAGGAAGGTTTAAGCGGAAAAATCGATAGAGGAGATTAAGAGGCAAAATCTTATGGATGGAATTAAAATAGTTTACTCATCTATTTAAGAGACTAGGATTTCATGATGAAATCATGCTGGAAGAAGGAGACTATAGAAGATATCATGTGAACAAGCTTCATGCATGTTTGATCAAACTGGTTAAGGAGAACCGAACTACAGAGATTATCGAGAGTTAGAAAGCTATTACCGAGCAATAGTAAGTTACTGAATATTGATTGAAATAGAATTGAAATATTGATCAAAGGATTTGAATGAGCTTAACATAGATCTGATAATCTATAATTGAAGTTGTGTTGTAATCAGATCAACTGCTGTTACATTTTAACCATTGTAAACAGAGAAATCTCTTAACAGAGTGGACTAGAAAGTCTTGTAATGTCATTCATAGAGTGTACATTTGTTGCCCTATCAACCCCATAGTGAATGTTGGTTGGATGATAATGGTTGGTCTAAAATCCTCTAACAAGGTCACACCTCACAGTGTGTTTGTAGCCTTTAACAGGGTTGGGTCTTCACCAACCTCACTTCAGAAGAGTGAACAATGTTTTGGGTTGCCGGTCCCAGGTGGTTTTTCCCTTCATAGGGTTTCCATGTTAAATCTCTTGTATTTTGTGTTGATTGTGATGATTGTTTGTTATCATACTTTACATGTTGCATATTGGATTTGATTGGTAATCATTATATGTTATTAACTAGTAATCGGTAAAAGCACATACATAATACTATTTTAGTTTACCGAACTGCAGAAGTTTTAGTAAATTGTTTTTGGATATACATTTTGTGACTGTAATTGTGGATAACTGATTCACCCCCTCTTAGTTATTCTAACAATTGGTATTAGAGCATTGGTTGCTTGCAACAGAGTTTTAAGGAATTCAGCACAAAGATTTCAAAATGTATAAGAGGGAAGTGCCAAAGCTAAACAAAGATAACTTCACAGTATGGCAAAGCCAAATAAAGCTGCATGTATCTAGAATTGGGAATTATTCCCTGACACTAATGGAGAATGGCTACATTGCACTGCCCAGCTGTCCCATGACCCTTGATCAACTAAGAGATAGACATGAACATAATGTTACTATGATGGAGATTGTTGCTGCCTATACCGATGCCGAATTTGAAGATATTAAAAATTGCACTACTGCTAAAGGCATGTGGGATAAACTTGCTCAATTTTATAGTGGTGATGTGAATGTCAAAAGAGCTAGAGATGAAAGCTTAAGGGGTAAATTTGATGCTATAAAGATGAACAAAGGTGAAAATATTATGCAGTATACAAATAGACTAAAAGAGGTACTACATGATATTAGAGCATCTGATGTTGTTATTGATGAAGAGACAGTGGTAATAAAAGTTCTCAAAACCTTATTGTTGGTTTATGCAATCAGAATATTTGCAATTCATGAAACAAGGTCTACATCTGGTAACAACCCTACTCTTGATAATCTGATTGGTAAGCTTACAACCTTTGAACTGAATAACTTTGACAATAGTGTTGTATTGTCTGTTGAATCTACTTTTATGTCTTCTTTGAAGATTGGTAAGTCTAGTAGCACAAAGAAGAATGACAACAGTGATAGAAATACTAATGATGAGCTTGATGAACTTGAAGCTCTTATGGCCAGAAGGTTACCTAAAGGTAAAGGAAGGTATAGAGGTAAATTACCTTTAGCATGCTTCAATTGTAAAGAGGTTGGTCATATTGCTGCTAGATGTCCATGTAGGAAAGATGATGATAGAAACAAAGACCAATCTGGTAAAGGAAGCTATGGGAGAAGAGGTAATGGAAGTTACCAACACTACCACAGAGACAACCGAGACAATAATGACAAAGGCAAGAAAGTGTGCTACATTGTAGAAGATGTCATCAATATCGACACTGATGAAGATGTGGAGGTATTATTTGTTGCAATGAAGGATGAATCGGAAGAAGATGAGAAGTATGTAGAGACAACACTTATCTCTAAGGTTAATAAGAATGATACATGGATTATAGATAGTGGTTGTACACATCACATGACTGGTGATGAAGAGAAATTTGATCATCTTGAAGAACACAATGGAGGATCTGTTAGAATGGGTAATGATGCACCTTGCATGGTTAGAGGAAAAGGATCCCTGATGATAAATGATAAAATTAGATGTGATAATGCTTATTGGGTAAAAGATCTAAACTATAATTTTCTAAGTGTGGCACAACTAAACAATTTAGGCCACCAAGTTTCTTTTGATAGCAAGAAAGTAAAGATATATGATGATGGAGGAAGACTTATTGGATTTGGAACACAGCTGAGAGGTAATTTGTTTTATCTTGATAATGATCAATCTTCTTGTTTAATGATGAAAGATGAAGATGCATGGTTGTGGCATAAGAGGTTATGTCATGTGAATTTTTATAACATGATTAAGATCAGTAAAAAGAAAAAGGTTAGAGGTCTGCCTAACTTATCTAAGCCTGATCATGTTATGTGTCATGAATGTCAGAAAGGTAAAATGTCAAAATCTAGTTTCAAAAGAAAAGATTATTCAACAAAGAAATTACTTGAGTTAGTGCATACTGACCTATGTGGTCCTATGAGAACTCAAAGTTAGTATGGAGACAGATATTTTATTCTTTTTTTTTATGATTATACTAGATTAATGACAGTCATGTTCTTGAAAGAAAAATCAGAGGCATTTAAGATGTTCAAGTGGTATAAAGAAAAAGTTGAGAAAGAGACTAGTAAAGAATTGAAATACTTAAGATCTAACCGAGGTGATGAATTTATTTCTGATGAATTTACTAACTTTTTTAATGAGCATGGTATTAAAAGAGAGGTCTCTACATAGAGGACACCACAACAAAATGGAATAACTGAAAGGAGGAATAGGTCAATTGTTGACTGTGCAAGGACACTGATGTTACAAAAGAATGTTGCTCATACATACTGGAGGGAAGCTGTCAGCACAACTATTTATGTTCTGAACCAAGTACAACTAAAGAAGGACACTAATAAGACACCCTATGAGTTATGGTTTGGTCACAAACCCACTATAAGTTAGTTTAGGATTTTTGGAAGTAAATGCTTTATTCTAAAAGATGAAAGAAATGGGAAGTTTGACTCAAAAGGTGATGAAGGGATATTTTTGGGATATTCCACTAAAAGTAAAGCATACAAGTGTCTTAACAAGGTAACTAATAAAATGATTGAAATTACTAATGTTTGAGTTGATGAGTTTGATGATAAGAATGCAGAGGAAAGCAGAAAAGAACCAAAAGACTACGGTAGATTCAATTACATTGAACAACCAGAGTACCTACCGACGTAGTAGACAGTGACAACCGGTCCATAGGAAAATAATACCGAGGAATAGGAAAAATAAATTGACAAGCAAGAAGTACCCACCGAGCAAGAAAATGAACCTGCATAGGATGAACAAGAAAGAAGAGATTGGATATTGGAAAAAAAATTTAGAAGACATCATCATGAGACACAAATCATTGGAAACAGACAAAATGGCATGCAAACAAGGATCAAAGCAAGACAAGGTACATGTCTAGTTTGTGAATATGAACCAAAGAATGTAAAATTTTCATTAGAAAATGATGAATGGGTTAATGCAATGAAAGAGGAAATAGAACAGAAAGAGAAGAAAAAAACCTAGAGTTAAGTACCTAGACCTAAGGACAAGAATGTTATCGGTACGAAGTGGATATTCAAAAATAAGATTAATGAGAATGGAGAGGTAACAAGGAACAAAGCTAGGTTAGTATGCAAGGGATATGCACATAAGGAAGGAATAGATTATGGTGAAACATTTGTACCTCTTGCTAGATTGGAAGGAGTCAAAATGTTACTTGCATATGTTGCACACAAAAAGTTCAAAGTTTACCAAATGGATGTCAAATCAACTTTTCTGAATGGGATACTTGAAGAAGAAGTCTACATAGAACAACCTGAAGGGTTTGTTGATCTAGAAAACAAAGATATGGTATGTAGATTACATAAAGCTTTATATGGTTTGAAGCAAGCACCAAGAGCCTAGTATGAGAGGCTGCATAACTATTTGTTGAGTATTGGATTTGCTAGAACAAGTGAGAATAGTAATCTATACATGAAAGGAAATTCTGATGATACTATCTTGATTGTTGAGATATTTTTGGATGATGTAATATTTGGAGGACAAGATCAAATCTGTAAGTCATTTTCTGATGAAATGAAAAGTGAATTTGAAATGTCTATGTTTGGAGAGATTAAGTTCTTTCTAGGCTTACAAGTGATTCAATAGAATGATGGTATATTCATCACACAATCTAAATATATAAAGGAAGTCTTGAAGACATTTGGCATGGAAGATGCTAAACCTATGGGAACACTGATGGCTACTGGATGTAAACTAACTAAAGAAGATAGAACTACTGAGGTAAATCAAACACTATACCAATCAATGATTGGTAAGTTAATGTATGTAGTTCATAGTAGACTTGATATAGCATATGTTGTTGGAATAGTTGTAGATTTTTTGCAAACCCTAGAGAGTCACACATGGTTGCTACAAAGAGAATCTTAAGATACCTAAAGAAAAATGAAGATTATGGATTGTGGTATCCTAAGAAAGGCAAGTTTGAACTGAAGGTATACACCAATGCTGATTGGGCTGGAAATGTGGATGATAGAAAAATAACCACGGGAGGAGCATTCTTCTTTGGTGAAAGACTTTTTACATGGACAAGTAAGAAACATGCTTGCATTTCTCAGTCTACAGCTAAAGAAGAGCATGTTGCTACTGCTACTAATTGTTCAAATATTGCATATATCAAGAAAGTTCTAGAAGGAATGAATGAGGTAATCACTGAGCCAGTGGTTATATATTGTGATAACACTAGTGCTATTAATATTTCAAAGAATCTGACGATGCACTCTAAAACAAAGCATATATCAATTAAGTATCACTACTTAAGGGAACAAGTATAGGAGAAGCAAGTTAAGATAGAATTTGTTACATCAAAAGAACAACTTGTTATATTTACAAAGCCTCTATCGAAGGATACATATGAATACTTGAGGACTAGACTTGGGGTCCATCCCCTGTCTACCGGTCACTAAGATGATAGGAGGTTGCATCGGCCTAATTTTATCAGAAGATCATACATGCTAATGCAGTAGAGTTCAAACTTTGGATTTCTATCAAAGGTTGTGAAAGATTGAAGTACTGGAACTGATTTACATAATAGTATACTGAGATACAGAGAATGCACTGGACAACAGAGAGTTACATGGCTACTACAGAGCTATTTTTTTGTATTGTTCTTTGGAATTGCTATCAAAGGGAGAGAGATACAGAAAAGGGAGCTGAAAAGATCATATCTACAAAACTTAGTCTGCACCTTGCAAATGCTTTTACGTAGTGTAGTGATTAAATATATTAAGCTAGAGAGACCTTGTACCGTTACAACATTTGTTGATAGAGTTGTAGAATACATGTTTGGTATGTGTATGGCATATTTTATATTGTGTTGCCATCAATGCCAAAGGGAGAGATTGATGAACTACAAGTGATTTGAATACATTGTATAACTTGAAGATCTATGATTTAAGATCACTGAGTTGCTGATTACATATGTAAGATGATTAAATCAGTAATATGTTGTCATTGATGTCAACTAGTTTTGAGAGTACTTATCTTGTAAGTTACTATACCCAAACATCTATAGAAGAAGAAGAAGAAAAGAGATGAAGAACATAATATATCTACATGAGGAAGATGGATATGATAGATAAGGATAAGGAACACATCGGGTAACTTATGGATGAGTCTATGACCTTATGTTATTGACTTGATTATGTTGCATTCATCTATGATGAAGGATAGAGAAAAATGCACAAGGCAGTGTCGTCGATTAAAGAACCATTTCAGTATACACCGATGCAATGTAGTATATACTGATCATAGTATAAACCGAGCTTGTGTTCATCGACACATTTCTTTTTTAACCGAGTAGAAGAAAAGAACTAAATGATAGTTTAGCCGATGAAGTTGATGAGTTGTAAAGTACATCAAAATCAAAGATGGAGATAATGTTTGTTACGAAGATCGATGTCTAACATAATTTGAAGAAGATCTAATGGATTGAAATAAAATGTGTTACTGACACATCAACCGAGGAAGGTTTAAGTGACAAAATCAATAAAGGAGATTAAGTAGGAAAATCTAATGGATGGAATTAAAATGGTTTACTCGTCTATTTAAGAGACTAGGATTTCATGATGAAATCATTCTAGAAGAAGGAGACTGCAGAAGATATTGCGTTCATGCATACCTGATCAGACTGGTTAAGGAGAACCGAACTGTAGAGATTATCGAGCGTCAGAAAGCTATTACCGAGCGATAGTAAGTTACTGAATATTTGATTGAAATAGAATTGGAATATTGATCAAAGGATTTGAATGAGCTTAACATAGATATGATAATATGAAATTGAAGTTGTGTTGTAATTAGATCAACTATTGTTACATTTTAACCATTGTAAACAGAGAAATCTCTTAACAGAGTGGACTAGAAAGTCTTGTAATGTCATTCATAGAGTGTACATTTGTTATCCAATCAACCCCATAGTGAATGTTGGTTGGATGATAATAGTTGGTCTAAAATCCTCTAACAAGGTCACACCTCATAGTGTGTTTGTAACCATTAACAAGGTTGGGTCTTCACCGACCTCAATTCAGAAGAGTGAACAATTTTTTGGGTTTCCGGTCCCAAGTGGTTTTTCCCTTCACAGGGTTTCCACGTTAAATCTCTTATGTTATGTGTTGATTGTGATGATTGTTTGTTATCATACTTTACATGTTGCATATTGGATTTGATCGGTAATCATTATATGTTATTAACTAGTAATCAATAAAAGCACAGACATAATACTATTTTAGTTTACTGAGCTGTAGAAGTTTTAGTAAATTGTTTTTGGATATACATTTTGTGATTGGGACGTTGATAACTGATTCACCCCCCTCTCAGTTATTCTAACATAAACATAAATCAATCTCTCTCATTTTCACATCACACACATATGCAATCTATCATACATCCATTGTACATTCAAGAGATTCAACTGCAAGCAAGCATCCATTAGTGAAGGCATGCATCATCAAGAATTCAAGACAATCAAGCATTCAAGTATAAGGAATCCATCAAGATCCATCAATAATTTCAATGCTTCATTCCATCATGCATTCAAGGCATTTACTTCCATAGATATATCTTCCTTACCTCATTGAATGTCAAGAAAAGGAGTTTTCAATGAAGGAAGGAGGTCTATATTCATAGATAAAGTCTTCTTCTCTTTCTTCCTTAATCCAACATTATGGTAAATTGCAACATCCATCATTAAAGGGTTTGGTTTCATGATTTATTATTTGGTTTTTGTGGAGTCCAATCTATTGCATCAAAAATTGTGATCATCTCCAAAGAGTCATTGAATCATTGAGGTATAAGGTGATTTATGTTTAGATCTAAATTATATTTCATCTTTTCTTATGCATTTTCAATTTCATTTCAAGGTTGACTCCCATATAGGGGTTGACCAAGAAAAACCCCTTTCCACAACCTTTCCCCTTCTTTTTTGTGTGGAGGAGCAGGTTGCAATATAGTTTCAGATCTAGATTTGGAAGCCTTAGGTACAGTTACAAAACATCAAAAAATTTCATCTGATTTGGAGTTAAAAGAACAAGATCCTAGACTAGGTCTTCCAAGTTGGACTCGTCCTATAGGTTTGATATTTTTACAAAAAGAAGTTACATGCACCAAAGACAAATATCTAGAGTTTTACCTAATTTTGACATATCTGTGATAGTCAAAATGAGATTTGAAGGTTTATTTTCCTCTTCTTTCTTCAAGGTTACTTAATTTCCTCCTATTTTCCTCTTCTACATATGTTCATAGATCATATTTAATTTTCTTTAATCATTTATCACATTTACATATCAATCACATCACATAATCATACTTTATTCAATAAAGAATACCCAACTCCTAATTTTTCCAATATCTTGCATTAGCACCCCTCCATCATTTTTGGGTTGTACTAATCAAGTTTTCTTGAGGGTGGGTTTCTATTATGATGCATAATATGATTTTGTGAGTGATCTAAATCTTAGCATTTCTCACCACTTTATATTATACATTTTGGTGAACCCAACATATGACATTTCCTCCTTTTGATTTTTGGTTGTTAGATCCTCCTTGCATGGCATTTACATTTTTCATTTTGTATCTAGAGTTACTTTGTATTAATTTTGGATATTTAGATCTTATTTTACATATCTAGATGCATTTCACAATATTGCATGCATTATTTATCATTGTATTTCATCTAGATCAATTCATTTCTTTTTTAAGCATTTTCATTGATGAAAAGGACAAAACAAAAATCACATTTTCATATTAGATTATGTTTATAATGCATCCATTTTCTTAAGGTGATAGTAGTTTAGCATCCATTTTATCACTTTATCCCTCTCCTAAGGACCCCCCTCTTCATGAGGCCATATCAGTACAAGAAGATCTTTTTAACCTTTCTTTCAATAACTTCTTTCTTTTGAGAGAAGTGTTGAGGATTGATGTTAACTCTTCTCTTGATGTGCTCCCCCCCCATGAAAATATATTTGTAAATTTCCTTTGTGACACCTTACCTTATATCCATTTCCATGATTTCCCCTTTAGGAATGAATATTTGATGAATTATGATTATACTTCTCCTAAATTTTGCAATGATCTCCCTATTTAGTATGAACCACTAGATGATAATGTTGACTATTCTCTCCCTCATGAAACAAATTTGGTCCAAGAAGATGATATAATGGTTGAAATTTCTTCTACTTCCTCTAAAGATGATACATTCATGCTTGATTTTTTCCCTTCTCCTAATACATACCCCCTTTATGAGGTTATTTTAGAGAAAGAGGAGGCTATTGTAAATACCTTTCTTAATATCAATTTACCTTCACTTGGCACTCCTAGAGATGAAGTACTAATGGAAGTTCCTAGTCCCTATTCTAAAGGTTTTCCTACTCATGAGGATAACTTGCAAGAAAAGGATAATATCATTACTAATCTCCTTAATGCTCTCCCTTATATTGATGAACCCATGAATGATCAAGAAATTAATCAAGCTGATGTTGTCAATGTTCATGCTCAACCTACGATAGCCAACAAGCCTATGATGACTTTCAAAGATGCACTCAATTGAATTCATTCCAAACACCTAACAAACTTGTGGTTACTATTAAGGGTTATCATCAACAGTCTTCTCAAACTTTCACTACACCTATGATTATGGTTAAAGGATATAATCAACAAATTGCTTTTCAAACTCTGACTAAGCCAGTTATAACTATGAAAGGAAAATCTAGGAGTCCTTTAGAGTTTGTTAAGGATTATCATTTGATGGATCATACCTATCACACAAGAAACAATCCTCAACCTAATAATCCAGTTGTTCCTACTTCTTTCCCACCTTCTCAACCCATGCTTCCTAATCCACCCCATCTTTGTTAAAATCTTGGAAAGGAGTATGACTTAATAGAAGAACTCCATAATACCCCCGCAAAGATATCTCTTTGGGAACTTCTTAAAACTTCTTCTGCATATCATGAAGCCTTGAAAAAAGCTTTAACTAGTCTTCCAACTCCACCACCTAATCAATAAAACATCAATTCCTTTTTCCAATGCATGCATGCTACTCCTATCCTAGCTCTAATTGTGTTTACTCAAGATGATTTACCTTCTAAATAATTTCAAGATCAAAATGATTCCCTTATGGTAGCTTTCCTTATCAATGGTAATCTCATTCATAGGACCTTAATTGATAATGGGTCTGGACTAAATGTTTGTAGTATGGACATGTTGAAATATATCAAATTTGATATTTCAACTATTAAACCTGATTACATTCATATTCATGTCTTTGACAATGTTTCAAAGAAAACATTGGGAATTATCACCTTACCTATTAAGGTAGGTCTAGTTATTCTAGACACTACCATTCATGCGATGTTTGGACCTCTTAATTATAAACTTCTTTTGGGAAGACCTTGGTTACATGATATGCATGTTTTTCCTTCAGCTCTTCATCAAAAATTCAAGTTTATCTACAACAATTTGATGTACACACTTCTTACAGATGATGGACCAAATAGTTGTTTTCATACTTAATCAAAAAATGAACTTGTTTCTATTAAACAAAAACAAGATCCCTAACTTAAGGATGATACAATGACTTACGAGGCTCCATTAACTCTTATTGATATGGCTTCTTATTATGGCCACAGTTATAATTTATTAGCGAAACATGAATTCAATGGGAATGGATGTGGAAAACATGAAAAAGGAATTCAAGTTCCCTTATGAAATGAGTGGCATGAACATTCTTATGGATTAGTATTTAATCCTTACAAACAACCAAAAATATTTATTCTCAATGTTAACACTATCATGAATCCTCATCCCAAAGATGGTCTAGGATGTACACAAAAAAGCATTAATAATAGTGAGAAATCTATTGGTTTTGAGTCTATAGAAAATTTTTCCTCCTTTGTCTACATCTTCTCCTTTATCATCTAAAACTTATTCTATATCTACCTTTAAACAAGAAATGATTTTTCCTAATCTTCATTGTGCTAAGGTGATTACTAGGCCTAAAGGGGAAAATAAGCATAGTCAAAGTCTTATGAATCTTCCTTTCTCCATGTATCTTTGATATCATGATCACTCTACTAATGAATTTTGATCCTTACATTATAAAATTAATCAAATTATTGATAATGACATTATTCACATATCATGTCACAATGAGTTGTTTTTCAATACTGATTTCATTAAATAACATTTAATTCCCTATTATGTGCTTCCACACTATGTAACATTTTTAGTCTATCCCTAAAGATATCTAAGACCTCAATGATATTATATAAAAAATAACTGCGACGAGGGAGGAGGATGTGGCTACTCTGAAGGAGTTGGCTTAGGTTTTCCTCATGTTGTCTCTCTAGCTTTGGTAAATGGTTGTTCTTGTGTCAAGTTCCTATTCTTTTTTGTTTGTTTTTCAATTGGGATTTTGTTTCTACTAGTTTTGGCTTTTGGTTTTTGTTGGCTTTTCTTTTTTTCAGCAATGTTTTTCTTTGATGGATCTTAATGCTTACCCTTTTTAACTTTCTATAAAGGGTCCCTTCAAAACCTATTTTTCCCCTTAATCAAAAACATTATTAGTCTATCCTTTTGGGGATCATTGTCATGCATGTGTGACCATACTTTTTGAGTGGAATAATAGGTCCTTTTTCTCCTTATCATTGTCTCCAAACTTGGGGGGAAAGGGTATCGTATCAATCTCTCTCATCCTCTTCAAGGATCTATTTTCCCTTGGTTAAGAGGTACTTGTTTCTCACGTGACATCCAATATTACATAGAAATGTCAGTTTGCATTAAGGATATGCATCCCTGATCATAACCTTTTTCATTGTTTACCATTGGTTTTCCATTGTGTTGGCCTACTACGGTACCCCTAGTTAAATTTTTACAATCAAGCTCATACCTCATTCATGGAAATCAAAAGTAAAATTTTCACATTTATCCCAATCTCCCTCAATGATTTTTCTCTTAATCTTTCTGCAAAAATGGCATGTGAAGGATTTGTTGAAATAGTTCAGGTTCAATGGCTCAACTAATTCAATAGTTTAGAATCATGGTTCATAAAGTGAGAAAGGTTCACAATTTTAATAGGTTCAAAGGGTTCAAATGGTTCAATGGGTTCAAGGGTTCAGAGTTCAAGTGTTCAAAGTTAAGATTCAAAAATTTAGATTAGTTTTAAAGTCCCCAAATTCTGTGAAATCATGACATTAAGAGATTCATAGAAGTGGCTCAAAATGGCTCTTTGTAAATACTATGAATGGGTATCTACCTCTTATCATTTTATGGAATGACATCTTATATTATTTTTATAAATAGAATACTTTGACTCCTATAGATTGAGAGATACTGTAAACAAAGAAAATTACAAAAATTCTTAGTATCTTGCATAATTGTTTTAAGAATTTGAAGAAGGCTTCCATGAAAGGAGCACTAGAAAATGGGAATCACAGTCCTTACATTTTGTGTCATTCAAAATATTGAAGAATATATTATAGGCACTTTTAAAAATCTTGGTTCACCCTGTCATTGGTGAGAGGCTTGTCCTTGATAGAGGCTCCTGATAAATTATTTAACAAGATTCCTCATGGAATTAATGTAGAATATGCCTAATAAGGATGATAAGGGAGCATATTCAAACTTTTCTTTATTTCTTGAAGCAGTATTAGATGATGATGAGATTGTATCAATTGGGTACTATACTTGTCACTAATATCTTTTCATAAAGGCAACAGTCTAGAAATTGAAGAAAAGATGGCAACAAAGACTTATAATATTCAGCCTTGTGAAGACCAACATGAATTATATAGCACATCTTTCCTCTAAAATGGTTTGATTGATATTTCTAGAAACATTTAAATATATCAAAACTACTCAAGGTGATCAACTATGCAACACCATCACTTGTTGGTGCTAGGTGTGTCAACCCCAATTGCAAATTTGTTCACCAATAGAGTCCAGTCATGCCCTGAATAGAAACTAGCCTATATGAAGATCCTTATATTAATCCACCATCTCATAGGCAAGTACAAGTGGAAAGAGTTTGTCAAAAAAATTGGCAAGTTACTCATGAAAGAGTGTTTGGGACTTTCGATCTTCAAGACCAAGGTGAAAGAGGTTTTCAAAACCTTAATAGAAATAAAAAATTTATCTCCTGTCATCCTGATATTGGTAAAAGGGTAATTCAGCACAGAACAAGACCTTCACTAGCAAAAAGAACCTACTCCACTTATTGACATGAGGTCTTCTAGTAGAAATATATTAGAGTTACTTTCTGAAAGTGAGGTATGGGAGGTAAAATTTGATCATTATGGACAATCTACTAGCATGGGTGCAACTTCTAATAAGGTTCCACCTGTGATGATCCACTCAGAAGATGGAATTTTAGCTATTTTTCAATTGAGTGAGCTACCACTTGAGGTCCTCACAAAACCATGTGCAATTGATAATTTTTATATTGATCCAAAAAAAATTTGTAATGAAATTTTTGGTTTGGAATGGAAAATTATTTTATTTCTGTGGCCATCTTGAATGTAATCAAAGGCCTGAGATCTCATGAGGACTGACATTGTTTAAAAAGATTGATGAGACATGATAGTTGAAGATGTCATCTCATCAAATACATTTTCAAATAAGGAGGGTTATGATGACTGTGAGAACTAATATGAACATCAAGAAATGTATCTATCCATAATTAATTTAGAGCAGCAAGCATCTCTCGCCTGCAATGATGGTTGCATTTGCATGTATATTATCAAAGACACAGATGAAAACATAACATATCTTCAATCCTTCCTAAGAGTTGAAATTTTTATTTGGTACGTTACATGGAGAAAAGGTTTAGAAGACACAGAGGGACATTTTATCCAATTGGAAACATCAGAGAACTAAATTAAAATTTTCCACCTTATTGTGGTCCCCCGATTCTAAAGGATTTTGTTCAGACAAAGAAAGCCAAAGGATGAAATTAACATTATGAATTAATCCTATCTTTTAGTTGATATTCAAGAATCAATTACGAAGGGGAAATAATGGGAATATCTATGGGAAGGCATATTGTTTAAGTAATAATTGTCTTTATACATCTTTTGGTAAAATTTTCTCATTCCTATGGGGAAGTGAAAGAAAAGGGTGAAAATATCCAAGAATCAATTAACCAGATCCAAGAGGTCAGAAGGAGATTATTTATTGTTAAATTTGGGGAAGAGAGAGGGGTAGTTCTTTTTTTGGAAGGTCAATGTGCTACAAGAAAGGAATACATTTTTTTGTAATTGTAACAAAGGAAAGGTAGATGTATCTTTTATTTTCAAAATATAATTTTTGTGCAGGGGCAAAGTGATATGTGAGCCATTGCTTGTATGGTTAAAGGAAGGAAAAATATATATCAAATATTTTCATTTGGATATTTTTTTTATTAAACTTAATTTTTGAATTATTTCAATCGTCTTTAAATATTGTCTTGTTCCTCTTTGTTGTATTTGTTGTTGTATTTGTGTTTTCTATTAAATCTGTGAGTTTAATGAATTCATATGTCTGAAATGAAATATCAAGTCTCCCTCTTATTCCTCTGTAGTGAGAAGGTTGAATATATGGTATGTGTGTCATTCATTCATTTATTTCTTTGTTATTAAATCTGAAATCACATTCATTCCATGTTGATGGGTGAATGCTAGTGTGCCTTCTTTGCCTTGTTATCTCTTGCCTGTGAGGATGGTTGTGTTTGCATGTGTATTGTCAAAGACACAGATGAAAACATAACATATCTTCAATCCTTCCTAAGATTTGAAAGTTGTATTTGGTACATTACATATATAAAATGTTTAGAAGATATAATGGGATATTTTATCTGGTTGGAAACATCAGAGAAATAAATTAAAAGTTTCCTCCTTATTGTGGTCCCCTGAATCTATAGGATTATGTTTGGACAAAGAAAGCCAAAGGATGAAATTAACATTATGGATTAATTGTATGTTTTAGTTGATATTCAAGAATCAATTACAAAGGGGAAATAATGAGAATAGCTATGGGAAGGCATATCATTTAAGTAATAATTAACTTTATACATCTTTCGGTAAAATTTTCTCATTCCTATGGGGAAGCGAATGAAAAAGGTGAAAATATCCAAGAATCAGTTAACCAGATCCAAGAGGTCAGAAGGAGATTATTTATTGTTAAATTTGGGGAAGAGAGAGGGGTTCTTCTTTTTCTAGAAGGTCAATGTGCTACAAGAAAGGAAGACATTTTTTTGTAATTGTAAAAAAGGAAAGGGTGTATCTTTTATTTTCAAAATATAATTTTTGTGCAGGGGAAAAGTGATATGCGAGTCATTTGTTGTATGTGTAAAGGAAGGAAAAATATATATCTGATATTTTCATTTGGATGTTTTTTTTTATTGAACTTAATATGTGAATTATTTCAATCATCTTTAAAGATTGTCTTGTTCCTCTTTGTTGTATTTGTGTTTTCTATTAAATCTATGAGTTTAATGAATTCATATGTCTAAAATGAAATATGAAGTCTCCCTCTTATTCCTCTGGAGTGGGAAGGTTGAATAAATGGTATGTGTGTCATTCATTCATTTATTTCTTTGTTATTAAATCTGAAATCACATTCATTCCATGTTGATTGGTGAATGTTAGTGTGCCTTCTTTGCCTTCCGGTTAAAGCCACAATCGACATTTCTTTCATTAAAAATTTAACGAATGGATTTGTACCTTCATATGACAATTTAGAGAGCACTTGCACATAACCATTGCAAGTGACTCAACTATTATTTCTAGTTTTGTCTACCAACTTTGGGAATTTAAGAGTCATTTATGAAGGTATTTTCAAGAGGACAAATATGTTTGCTAACATATTTTTGGTGAATCCGCTGGGGATTCAAAATAAAAAGATCAATGCTTTCTTTTTCATATTTTTGAAGTATTTCTATGTATAAAGAGATTGGCGGCTCTGTTAGATCATCATGCATAATTAAAAGGTTGTGAGAAAGGGAAAAAGACCAAGCCCCACCATCCCATAAATTCTTGAGATGGATGAAAAAAATTTGCACGACTTCTAGGATCATTGCAAAGAGATCATTTCTTATGATGTAAAAACCATGCTGAGTAAAGAAGATGATCACGTGTTTGCACTTTTGTGGACAAGTCTTTGTTCTAGATTCCATAAGCTAAAAGAGATGAAAGAAAAGACAAGGATGTTGCAAGTATATTAAAATAGGATATCTCAGCTTAAAGAAGAGCTAAGTGTTGACAATGATGAGGCTCTAGTTGTCTCAATTTCATCTCTCACCTACAACTATCTCATCATGAATGAGAAAAAAATTCAGAAATAAATGATTCATCCTCATGAATATCAAACATTGTTAAGAAAGGATGATCAAGATAGTATTTGAGAACCTATGAGCTGGAATTAAAAAGATTTGTTGAAATCTTTCTTTTCTCCTGAAGTAGAAAGCTTTAGTTTTGAAAACAATAGAATCCATCTTGTTCCAGGAGGTTCCAAAAATGATGGTTTTTAGTTTAGCATGTTGCCAAAATATGAAGCTTTTAATTTCATAGAGGAAGTTGGTAAAATGATTCTTTATGTTTAAAATTTTGTAATGATTTCATTGTAGAATCATTTAATTTTGAAGATGAAGTAATACCATTTGAAATCTATTTGTCCAAAAAATCTTGTGTTGAAAATATGGTGAAACCATGCTTTGTTAAAAAAAAAATTCAAAATCTGAAAATCTGATTGAAAAATAAAATTTTGAAGTAGATAGCAAGATGACACCCAAGATAAAAAATATTTCAGCCTCAAGAGGTATTGGGAAGTTTGTATAGAACTCCTTTTTGTGAAGAAGAGATCATATGTCAATTCTTGTCATCCATTTAACAAGGGGACTTGAACACGAAAGATTCAAGTATTAATTTGTTTCATGCCTTAACCTTGGATAAGGAATTTTCAGATTTGATTTTAGCTAAGAATGATGAAGTTGTTTCATCTAACTGGGACCTTATGCTTGATGAAGTCTCTGTTTATTTCGAGCTTGATTTTCATGCTGAAAATCCTTCTAAGAATAATGATTTTAATAGTGGGGATTATAAAGATGGTGCAGCCTTTTCTATAGAAATTTATGAACATTATTATTTTCAGTCAAAAATAGAAAATTATTTAAGAAGTGCTATGCAAGGGATTCAAGAAAACTTATAAGCTTACGATGAAACTTGGCTCTTTGGGAATAAATTGTTTATCCTTAATTTTTATGCATTTTATTGGTTTGGTTTTCAACATTAAGGAAGCTGCCAGTGTTGGAAGTCTTATATGGGAAAGTGAGATACTGAGAGGGGGCGAATCAATTGTCCACAAACTTTTATACTTTGAAAGAAATTCTACACATATACCATAAACATAGATTTCAATACTGAAATGAATCTAACATTCTAATCACATCCATGTTCATAAAATACATAAAACAAAGATTTGGTAACCTAATAACCCTTTAAAGGTAAAACTGGGGTGGGGATGACACCCACAAATCTTCACTACTGCAGCAATAAAGTGTTCTTGTTTGGGCTACAAAGTTTTGATCACTTCTAGTGATCTACCATGTGATGGGTTTGCCCTGTCAAGAGCTTACAAATTTATACAATCTACCTTGATTAAAGGATTTGAAAATTACAACTAAGTAAGACCTCAGTTAAGAGATTTACAAAGGTATGTTAGGACCACTCTATTAAGAGATTTACCCTTATTCACTTGCTAGAATGTATCAGTACCTAATCCTTCAGTTTTCACTTCAAATGCTAATAACAAATCTCCTCTTTGCAATACTTATCTGATCTCAAAATCAAATATGACTTTGTTATGTCCTTCACTACCCTGCTTGGTCACTCTTCCTGATCTTTGCATCTAACAATCAAAACACCGCTTCCATCTACATACATGAGATCTCCTCTGTTACTACATTTTAGGGTTTTGATATCACCTTATATAAACAACTGATCAATCTTCTAGATCAAGATCAATGATCTAGATTCATCACTTATGCCACATAATTATTTCCTTTTTCTACTCGTTACATTTCTTGCATAGGGATTAATGATTGAAATCATGATCTGTAATCAACTCCTTAATTAACTCAATAATCATAAAATCATGCATAGAAGTCAGCTAAAATGGTTTACCTAGGTGTTTGTGCCATTACAAACACATATACAAAAATTGGTTCACTCGACATATGAAGCCTCTAATGCTTGGTCAAAATTGTTCTCCATATATTGGCACTCGACACTAACTCTTCTATAAAACTTGACATATACTTCTCAGTAACTACTAAAGTACTTGGCGACCACTAACTTGCTCGGCAGTAACTACTGCTTGGTACATATACAAAATACAAGTATAGTATATTACTCAGCCTTAATAGGATGACTCGGTTGCAATGATGACCAACCAACATTGCCTTGAAAATGACTAATAGACAACATGAATTAGAGATCATCAATCTCTCCCTTTGACATTAGTGGAAAAAACCCTTTATCATGACTCTTCATTACATAATCAAAATAGTACCAAGTACTTGAGTACTCCCCCTAAGACTGTGACTCGGTCTTCATTATATTTACATAATATACATTATTTTAACATACAATTAATATACATGACATTTCACAATAGTATTTCATAACTTTCTCATTCTACTTTATATCCCCCTTGATCTTTGTATGTACATGAGTACATGACTCATCCTTTTTACTCATTTCCCCCTTATTTTTGTCACTTTGAATTTTTGGGGTGTAGGGGTTAGATAATACTTGTCTAAAAATAGTTTTTGAAGCTATATAATCATTGCTAGTGCATTATCCCATCTGGATCTGATAGACTCTAAAACTTGTATCTCGATCTCTAGCTGAGAAGCTAGATCAACCAAACTCTTGGCAATAGAGAGATGAGGATCTCTCTGTACCAACTCCTTTTCTGATGCCAATTATCTCTGCATAACCTCCATATGAGGTGTTAACATTATTTAAATTGAGATTAACTTGGCTCTTATCCGTCCATCATTAGCCATTAGCTCGGCTAATCTTCCTTGGGCATGAAGCAATCTTGTGAAATGAATAGAACTGGAACATGCATCCACAGTGAGTGTCTAGTGGACTTCAAGTCCAATTGTAGCTTCTCAATAAGCTCTTGATTTTTCTTGGTGAATGTCTCTGCATTACATAACTATTTGTACAAAGAATGAACATTTTGTACAACCTCTTCTAGGTTATTCACTAGGCTAAAAAGTTCTACCTATTTTACTACTATCTCTTTGGAGACCTTCTCAAGTACCTTGGTCTCAAACTTTCTTTCAGACCACTGCATTATCTTTTCATTTGATTCACTATCTTCACCATTCACCTTTTTGACAATATGTACCAATTTATCTAGTATAGGTGAAGTTTCATTTACATCATCTAACTCAAAATAATCTACAAATATATTCTTAATCTCATGTAGCACCTACTTTTGTTCATGTTATCATCTTAGTTCTTCTTTCTTTCTCTTTTTCTTTAAGAGATCTTGTGATATTTGCATTTTCTCATATGTTAAGTTATTAGTGTCCCACTTTAGAATCACTATAACTTCATCTAATGTGACTTATGTGTCAGGAGACTTGTCCTTTTTCTTATGTAGTTTCTTCTTCTTTGGCTCCAGTGTGCTGCTACTCAACAGATGTACTAAGGATTGAATATCATCTTGCTCCTTAGGCTCCTGAATCTCCTTAGTTATTTCATGCTCAATATCCTTCTCTTCCTCATCATGTGGTCTTGAAATTTCTATTGCAGACTTATCTACTTGTTGTTTTATGCTCTCCTCTCCTTCTCCTTTATTGAATTTAATATTTGACTCGATAGGTGTATTCTTTGTTGTTGTTGCTGGCTTTCCCTATTCCTCAAAACTTGATCCTTGTTTGATGTTTTATTCAACTTTGACTATGTGAGAGCTTATAGGTTTTGAGTCTATAGTTCGTGCACCCTCAATCTTTTTATAATCTTGTACTTGTATGAGAATTGGATTGGTGCATGGTAGAAATTGATCTGAGGCTACCTCAGTAAGAATTTGACTTATAATTTCTTCCTCAGTCAAGGCATTAATATTTACTTGTGTATCCTCATGTACATCCTCAATAGTTATCACATCTCATGGTTTCGTCTCTTCTACTTTCTGCCTTACCTCTTCCTCAAGGGTATGTGGATCATCTATATCTTCTTTATTGTCCAATTCAACTTGTCTAGATGTATCTTCATCTTGTTGTGCACTCTTCTCAACTATTAATCCGAAGATGATCTTCCACATCCATTTTCTCTATGTGACAACTTCTTCAACATTTTTCTTCAACATGGAGTAAGTCCTCCGCTTAGGTATAAACCTATTTCTATGTTGCTCCATAAAATTTCCTATTTGCTTTGGTGTTAATTCGGACATAAGTTGTGCTAGAGTGCCTTCTCTAATTTATCTCTTAGTCACAATGGCATACCACCATTTTGCATCAATTTTACTAAATAAATCATCAAGGATTAGATTCCCTATCTCCAAAGGTGTCATCTTAAATGTACATAGCATCTCTATCATTACATCTTCAATCTTTTTTTTATCCACTTTTCTTAATCTTTCAAATTTAATTAACTTAAATCCTACTAATCCTTTTGTGCTCTTGATGTTTTGGAATATTTCATCCACACTGGTTGGATTTCTATGCTTTGCCACCTTCAATTTTTTGTTGTCATCTGTATCAGTCATTTCATCATCATAATCCTTTTGTAGTACTATTTTCCTCCTTGGCCTCTTCTTAGGATTGCTCGACACAACCTTAGTTTGAGCTTGTTTTCTTTTCCCTGAGCTCTCCCCTTTAGTGATCTTTACTGGTGTTCTCTTTTGGGGCTCAATAGTTGTGGCAGCTGAAGATGCCCTAGTTCTAGGTCTTAATGTTGCAAGAGGAGTAGGCTTTTGTTTTAGGTTATTTTTCTTACTGGGCTCAACAACCATTATCTATTTTCCCTTCTTTTGTGTATCTACTTCCTCCTCTTCACTCTCTTCAGATTCACTCATCTGGTGCTCATCCTGACCTTGTATAATTTCTAGAGGTGCATTCTCCTCTTCTCGTTGTCCTAGCATTTTCTCAAGATTTTTGACTATCTTCTTTCTTTTCCTCTCTAGGGTTGGATACTTTATCCCTAATGTAATCTTAGACTTTTCTTCTTCATAATTGATAAGTATGAGATATTTTCCACAACTAGTCAAATTGTGATATTGCTATCAGGATTCAACTATGTAGTTTTTTATTCAAACTCATTGACCCATGTTTCATGAGCAGTGGCTCACACGAACCCATATCTCATGAGAATGAATGGAACACTTAGCACTCACTGGATCTAGGTGATGCTCAAAGAGTTGAAGCACTAGGACTTCCCAGGAGGTCACCCATCCCAGTACTACTCCAGCTTGAGTGCGCTTAACTATGAAGTTTCCTCCATAGTTAAACCCACTCTGCTTGCAACCCCATTTGCAAAACCTTCACCAAGTGTTGTGCCTTATGAACCACTCATTAGATATCCCCTTAAGCTCATCAATTGATAAGTAGGAGATATTTTCCATAGGAAGTAAAATTGTGATATTGCTATCAGGATTCAACTATGTAATTCCCAAAAATCTTGGCCTTAGCATCAATCTCTTCTACAAGTAAAGCATTTATTGTTGTTGATGTCTCACCTATGTTAACTTCATAGGAAAATAGTCTCAACCAAGCTACCCTAGGCATAATAGCTTGAAGAAATGTGTTATCGGTATCCACTAGAAAACATTAATCATCATAGAATTTCTCTACTAGGGATATGAGAATCCTACTCCTCTTTCTCATCTTCTTCTTAAACTCTAAAAAGTAACTCTCCATCACACTATCAAAATTGTCTCCTAATTGTTGAATGAACTCATTAATCTATTGAGTCATAGGTCGGTCCTAACTCCATACTACATCTCCTATAATAGGAAAAGTGTTTTGCACATAAAGGAATATACAAACTATCAGGGAACCAAACTTACACATTGAGTTCTTAGCTTTCCTAATTGATGTAAGGTTCTCTACAAGTTGTGTCATCTATAACTGGGCAAGATCATAAGTATGATCTTTCTTCACAATTTTCCATGCCTAGTCTACTGCAATGCAGGGAACACTATCCATTTGACTTGAG
>BSBK01013968.1:0-99689 GCA_027943335.1 Chamaecyparis obtusa | reverse complement strand
TATGTATGTATGTATGTATGTATGTATGTATGTATGTTGTGTGTGTGTCTATATATATATATATCTGTGTGTGTGTGTGTGTATATTTATATATATATATTTATTTATTTATATATATATATATATATGTATAATATGTATATATATATGTATGTATATATATATGTATATATATGTATATGTATATATATATACATACATATATATATTATATACATACATATATATATAGACACATACATATATACATACGTACATATATACCTACATACATACATATATACATACATACATAGTAGGGGCCCTGCCGAATAGTAGGGGTGGGTGGGCCCGCCCTATTTGGCAGCTGAGTTGGTGGCCCCTACTATTGTATGGCATGTGGATATAGATGAAACTGAATGACGTGATAATGAACTGGATAACCTGTTGGGTGGGCTGCTACTATTCTAAGGGAATAAGGTACCATGCTGGATAGAAAGATAGTTTTTATCGATTCTATACGTAACATTCAGAATAGCCATAAGGCAGGGCCCCTGATGTTTAGAGATAGAATTGGAGGAGGGCCCCTACTTCAAACCCTATATATTAATGGAGGAGGAGATAGAAGCTGAAACTCCTCTACATGCACCAGAAGAGGGTGGGAGGGACTCGATAGTCAGTCCCTACCATTTCTATGGGGACCTACCCCCTACTATTGTGTTGGGGGAAAAGGGGCGTGTTACATATAGATTGAGCCCCCTAGCTTATAATAGTAGGAAACAATAGGGATTTGTTAATGGTTTTCCATTAATGGCATTCTCAATTATAGTTGATTTGGGAGCCCAAATAATTATTTAAACAAACTAACTAAGATATAGTTGGACAAAGAAGAATAAGAACTACTAGAACCCTTCACAGAAAGAAGCATTGTTGGTGAACCTAGCCGCCTGGATATAGAAGCATTGTTGGAAAGTGAAAGAAAGTATTCTCCATTGACCCTACCATTATATCACCCCCCCTCTTTACTATTCTTGGCCCTCAACTAAACTAATCATGACATGTGATTAGGGCCCCTACTATTCTAAGGGGTTGCCTAGGAAGATCAAGCAGGGAGTTCTAGAAATAGTAGAGAGAGAGAGCCCTCACTAATATCATGGAGTTTGCCACCCCAATCTGATTAGGGAGTTTGATCAGGGACTGGGGGTGTAGGATAGGGAAACTAATCATTGATTATAGAAAATAGGGCTGCCCCTGCCAACTAGAATTGGAGGGAACCTTCTATAGTCCCAGTTCAGTCACTTTCATAGTCATCGGAGACAGAAAAATGATCGATGTTAGGTAGGGTTCCTTAGGGGGATTTATATGGGTCACTTCACTAGTCATATTTACCAGACTTTTGATCGACTAAAGGGGTCAATTAGGAGGGAGATATGCTTTGGTCACTGAACCAGTCATATGAACCATCCGTGCACATTCTTGTCCCCTTTCAAACAAGATTCTATAGAACATGCCCAACCCCCAACTATCTAGAGTATGGAAATGAAAAAAAAAACCTAATGAATAAGATAAGTAAATCAATCAACCTCACCTTCATGAGTTTAGATGAGGGAGAACCTCACCTTCCTTTCATCGGATGTGGGAGAACCTCACCAGCAACACTCCAACCAACTTTCCATATTACTTATATATAGATAGTGGTTGTCTTCACATGCATGCCTTTAGAAGAGTAGGGTCCCTCCCTCTATGTGGACATATATAATGGCCCTCCCCCTACTATTCTATGCAATGGAAAATTCTAGTTCTAGAGTGTAACTGGATTGAGAGGGATGGGAGAACAATAAAACTTGATTTCTTGTACATCAACTTTTTACCTTCCAGATTTACCCTTGTTTGAATGCAATGAGGTTATCCTCTCATCTGAGAATGCAGATTTCTACCTAATCTTTACCCTTGTTCAAATGTAGTGAGGACAAGGAGATATGGTTTGTTCCATGATAATCTAAACTGGGTAGTCATGTGCCCTCCCCACACTATTGATATGTTACATATAGAATGGAGATGAAAGTCTGCTTCACCCATCCTTCGGTGGGTGGATTGGTGATCGATCCTTGGTGACAAAATATGATGTGGGAGAGGGTGCTCTATTTTCATACTATTCTAAGGTAGCCTCTCTACACCAGTCTAGTGATGGGGCTCTACGAGAAGGGTTCTATGGTGCTTATGAGGTTGCACTCAATTCTATACATAATATGGGTGGGCCTTGGGCAATGATGCTATAGCAGGGATGTGCGTATAGAATCTAGGTGGGAATAGAATTAGAATAGTAGGGCCCATAGAGCTATTGTAAGTGCTCTATAAGCACAACTCCATACTATTCTAAAGGGCCATAGCCTTATATATAGTAGGGGAGTGGTAGTAATTTGGTACTAGCCTTCCAATTCAGTTGTCTTACATACCATCCGTGATCCATGGCCATTATTTCCAGCTGGGTGGGAAACTATGTACCACTCGCTACACCGAATCAACAAACAATGGCATGTCAGACAGAGTCACCCTACCCCTACTCATACCCAACCCACACCCCTACCATTCTATAGGAAACTATTAAGCCCACATCCCATTGCTAATCTACCTCTACATGCACCAGCAACAATATACATACCTTACTAGTTTAGTTGAACACCTCTGCATGCACTAGGAACCATTATACATACCCTCACCTACACCGTCATGCCCCTGCAAGAAGGAGTTGCATATAGAAGGCCCAAATATTATTAACCCCAGTTGCCCACTATTATAAGGGCTATGGGCTATGGGCTATGGGCATGTTATGTCTAGAATCTGATGTGGGTATGTTTCATTCAATATCAAGATAGAGAGGGCCCCCTACATGCATGCATCCCCCCCGACATGATGTTCTAGGTTAAAAATAGTTGGGGCATCATTCACCGAGGGCACTAGCCCATAGAATTTGCATAGGGAGCCTTCCATCTGCATGCACACCACCACCCACTAGGGGATAGTAGGGGTTCTAGCTAGGGGATAGTAGGGGTTATATGGCTAACATGTTACGTATAGAATGTTGGAATGGCCCTGCATCTGTATGCATCTCTCTCTTGTGGTACATGCCCCTATTATCACTACCCTAGAATCTTCACTTTGTACGCATGCATGCAGGATTCTATTAGCCCACCCTACTATTCTAGGTCATCTACTTTGGCAAAGCCCTACTATTTGAGGCATGCGAGGTAGGGTGTCAGGTGTGCATTCTACAACATGCATACCCCTTGCATACCCATCCCCTTTTCCTCTCTATTCCAACTAGGAATACCTTCATGCCCATTCATCATGCACCTTGTAATAGTAGGAGATTCCTACCTATAGGGTGGTGCATGCATGCATGCAGATGTACGGCCCCGCCCTACTGATTATGAATGTTACGTATAGAATCTACCTAAAGAAACCCCCCACTAGCCATCAAGGGAACCCCCTACACCACTTTACTCTAATTCCAACCCTGCTATGGAATAATATAAAAGAGGGCATTCATATAACTATATTAGCAACTGGGGAAATCGATTGATCCAACTTAGTTGATTAGGCTAGCCAGGCTGGATGAAAGGAAGGATCAAGAACTCACTTGGATAAGGGTAGGGATGGATTGAGCGGCAATGAAAGGAAGTTGGACTTCAACTAGAACCTAACTATGGATTGAGGTGTAACTCAAGAAAGAATATGATGGTGGGCCCTATTGATTCTATATTGTGGGATCACTACAATTCTATGGGCTCTCCTCAATCTATCTATTGCTCCCTCATTATGGCCTAGCTAACTATAGGTTTTCCATAGAATAATAGGGTGCTATAGAATAGTATGGCAAGAAAGGTTCACCATAGAATAATAGGGCTATCCCAATGAGGGAGGTAGACAGGTCGTGCAGGGTGGGATGGGGATTTGGATCATAACGGCTCCAACTACAAGGTAGTCATCACCCATCAAAATTCTATGGCAACTAGTTATTGGCTAGCCTACCTTTCTCATTGGATGTATTACCTCTGGTTACTATATAGAAGTGAACAAAATTAGAAGTAGGTGCTATATCATTTCTTGAGCTTCCTATAGCCCCAAGGCCCTAGAAACAAACTGCTCTAATCTCTAGAAGGAAGTAGCTTAACTAATGAAAAATGAGGTAGGTTAAAAAGTTCCAACTGAATAAGAACAAGGTTCAGTGTATTTCAATAATGAGGTTTTGACAAACACCCATAGTCTTAAAATAGTAAGGGTAGGGGCCATAGAATTCTAGGGGCTTATCAAGAAAGGTGTGGGATGGAGAGGTTGATGTTCCTTGCTCCTATTACCAGGTACCATCCCCTGGATGAGTAGACCCCAACTATTCTAAGGAAAACTCTGAAGATAGACAATACTAGCCTCACTCCCATCCACTGGCCCATAGAATTTTAGACATCTTCCACCCTAGCTGAGTTGTTGGAAATGTGACTGTTTCATGACACTTACGATCAATGGCCCTGTCTACATAAAGTGGGCATGTTACATATAAAATACGTAGCTTCCTACCCCTACCCTATTGTTCCTGATGACCTATAGGGGAAGCATGCTGGGGAAGGGTGCTCCCTAAATAGAGCCCTTATTGCCGATGCGTGCAAAGGGTTCCCATGGCTGCGGGGAGGGAATCTTCCTTTTCCCAAAATATGCTTACCAGTGATCAGTTCCAACTCATTCTTCATGATTTCAATTGGGTTCTACACTTAATTGAAGTTCTAATGATATCACCACTTATAATTGATCGAATAAAAAATCTACGCAAAGATAGAGCTAATCAATATGAGGCCCCTAATATTCTAAGGATGAAGTGGATTTCTCTATTATGGTGACTCGACTGTAGAAAGGAGAATTTTGATTTCATGCGATGGCCTCCTCATTCCTAAAGTGCGAAAACCCAAAACCATAAGAAACTAAGGGCATGCTATAACAATACCATACTCTCACGATGTCCTAGTCATGGACAACATTGCTTCACTATTAGATCATCCTTGGTGTGACAAATTTCCCTAGTGTTCACACAGCTTCATCTACAACTCCTTTTATATATTTTTTTACCTGGACATTTTTTGCCGATGTATAAATTTGGGGATTGGTGAACCAACTTGTGAAGGCTGACATCGTCAACTACTTTGATTTGATCCCACATGATAAATTATTAACATTACTTTTGAAACATATATCCGACAAAGTGGGCTTCTTCATAATTTTATAACTACTGACATTAGAGATAGAGAGGGCACAAACAAATTTTGGTGGGAATCAAGAAAAGGGGATAGGGATCCCCCAGGGAAGTTCACTCTCCCCCGTCCTTATGAAGATATTTATGCACACCTTATATAGAGATAGAGGATCAAGCCATCTCGGAATGGGGAAATACCACTTATCCCATTCTTTGATATGCACAATACACTGATGCTCATTAGAAGAGTAGGCTCATTGGTCTCAAATAATCCTCCCATGCATTGGACCCCAAACTGATTGTCTCTCTAGTCCATAAGCTAATGAAGGAGGAATTGAGTTTGGATCTTTCTGGTACAACGAGGTGACCATCCTCTATCTCTCTTAGGATTTTTCATTTTGCTAGATGGGAATGGTGAAGTACACATAAACACCCCCCCCCCCCTACCCATTTCAATGGGCTAAAGAAACTTGAATCCAAACTCCTACCTATAGTCATAGTAGGGGCCCCATTCCATGAAATGACGAATGAAGAAAGAATGATTCATAGAAGTTATCTTCATCTATAACCATAAGGTAATCACATACATAGCTCCATATTGTCTTTGCAAAAATGGCTGGTGCGGTTTCTTGAATGGTGTGTATGACATTGTTTCTTAAAGCAGTTAGGGAATATGAGAAAAACATCTCTCTCCACACTGAAGTAGAAATATGGGCACCAACTTTAATCGCTCCCAGTAGCCAAGAGATTGACTGTCTCTTTATGAGGTACCTCCATACATATAAAAAAAGAAAGGGTAATATCATGAGAAAAAGGGCAGAGGGGCAATCAATAGACTATCTTCAGAGGTAGTTGATCCTCATCCTTTTCCTTGTTTCTACTTCAAAACTCAAATTCTTTCTACATTCTTGGTGTCAGCTGAATGGTTGCTTGAAACTTAGTCAATGAAGTTCTCTATTTTCTCTATGTTCTTAGTGTTCGCTAAATGGTTGATTGAAAATTAGTCAATGAAGTGCTCCTAGGGAGCCTTTATTCAATGAAGTGTAGGGGGTTCAATATTCTATACATAACTGTGTGTGTGAATTTTGTACCTAGCTGTAGACACAACACTTCAGTAAAACATTAGAGGTTAGCGAAAACCAAAATCTTGCAAGTAATTGAAACTATGCTAACCGAGTGATTTACTGCCTTCTAGTAGGTGCGAGTATGATGTTCTCAGATTGGAATCAAGATCAATGACAATGCAACACCTAAACAAAGGATTTGAATGCAAAGAATTGAAAAACTATATGAATGCAGATTTAATCTATATTTTTGTATTTTCTATTCAATAAGAATGAGAAACTATATGAATCTAAACTAGAATGTATGAAATTGATTTTATATTTCATCTAAGAAATCCTATGGATGAATATGAAAACCTATGATATGAAACTATGAATGCTCAAAACAATAAATGAAAATCTCACAATAGCCTTGATTCGCAAAAGATTGATTCTTTAGTCACAAATTCACCAGAATGAGGATGCAATTTCAAGGTCTTGATTAGCCAGACCTTTGTGAAGAGCTAAGCCTTGATTTTATAGAAATCCAGGGCTTTGAGGATGCAAGAGAAAAGCCATAAATCACTATTGATAAACTCAGGTTGGATTTTGAGTTATTAGGAAATTAAGAATAAATAAATTCATAAAATCATGCAAAAGCAAATTTTAACTCAAAATAGAGCTTTAAATCAAATTTCAACTCATCATCAGATGTTGAGTTTCAATTTTAAAATTGATTGTTAATTTCTAGTTGCCTGCTTTTCTGGTTGTGTATGATTTAATTATAAATTAATTAAAAATAAAGTGATTTATTCTCAACTTAACTGATTTTAAAATTAAAATAATTGATTTATGGGTTAATCAATTATTAAATCAAACTTTTATTCAAAAACTATATTATTAAATATTGACAACTTACTTTAATTAATTAAATAGGAATTTAATCAATTAGTCATAAGATTTTTGATTTATTGTCAAAATTAAATAATACAATTTGGAATAAATATAATTAAATTTAATTAACCAATTAAGTGGCAGTATGAAATCTAATTAATTAAATATTCAAAATATTCAATTAATCAAATTTTAAGATAAATAGGAATATTCCCTGATGCAAAATTTAGGATAATCAGTTAAATTCAATAGTGTGCAGATGTGCCCCTCTTTGAATCACTGTGCAAAGTGTAGTGGTTCAAAGATAGTCTATGTATGATAAAGATGTTTGAGATTGAAACTGATTTGAAAGATGAACCGATTCTGAGATAGAAACTGATGGAAAGATTGGAAAAAGATGTCGACCCAAGTCTAGGATGACCAAGAATCGAGATGATGCTAGTTCTATCAATAATGAACCGGTCATCACAGAAAAGTGCCAAAATGTCTGATTCTAAACTTTATGATTGTGAAGAAGTGAGTAACCAATTCCAAACCTCAATGTCCTTGTATGAATCATATTGGTATCACATCCTTAACCCATCGATTACAAAGAACCAAGGAAATAGCACTAATGAACCGATGGTTACGAAAAGCTAATACAGTTTTACAAGATAGATTACGATACCAGATTGATATGGATCTCAATAAATCTAATATGCCCCAAGTGATGATAGATTTTCCCCAAGCAACGAGGACTTTAGATGAATTAGTAACTAGATATGGTTGTTTTCTTGATTACTAAGGAAACAATGTATTATAAATTTAGATTTACAAACTTGAATGATGTGCAATACCATGCCCCCTCCGGGATTAAAATTGAAATCTGACAAGAAAATTTAGTGTTATAGTTTAGAAGCATGTTAATTGATTTGAGAAGTGGTTATACACGTTCAATAATGCATTCTACATTGTTTAGAGGTCCTAGAGACCAAGTTTGACTAGATTAAACCATGAGTTGACCATGGGTGACCAAGTTTATATTTCGATAGTTTGATGTAAGATAATCAATTAAGTTGAATTCTAGATTTTTGTGATGATTAAAGGTCGATTATGCAAGTAGTTAATAATATAAATGATCTCATATTTTGATTTTGATCCCGAAAAAGGATTCTACTTGCTATTTCATTGGAGGAACCTTCATACAATGCTCAGTCCTTGTGTCATGTTTAGCATTTTTGGTTTTCAAGAATCATTTAAGTGTTCAAGCAATTTGTGAGATCATGCAAAGTGCAAAATACAAAATTTCATGCAAAATGAAATGCAAACCTAAGACCTAGGACCTAGTTACTAATCATGTGTCGATTCATTGTCATCATTGAACATTTTAGGTAACTAGATAAATCAATACAATGCCAACTAGTTAGGAAACTATAGACATATGAATATTGATTTGTATGTGCAAGAATCAATACAATGCCCACTTGTTAGATAACCATGGACATATGAATATTGATTTTATTTTTGGAATGTCGGATAAGATATAAGCACCAAGGAAAAAACACCAAGATGACCTGAATATCATGTCCATTTTAGATATAGCAATTTGTATAAGCATCATAACATAAACATCATGATGACCTAAATATGCCTTGCATTCAAACACATCAAATAGTCAAGAGATCATTCTAAATCTAGTGTGAATTACCCGTAGTGACCCTTTATCATTCATATCCTTAGGCAAGATCGTGTTTCACAGTAGGAAAAAGAACTCTCTCAAAAAGACAATAGTTAGATCAAACTTCTTTGAATTTTATGGGTATCAATGATTGAGGTATGCATGGCCATCCAATTTGAGATAGAGGCTCTTACAAATGGACACCATTTCAATCAAGAATTTCCAAATTTGTTGTCTTTTCACATACAAGAAAAAAACAAAGAAATGATTACACCCCCAGTCATCACTCTCTAAATCCTATAAAGGACATCATCGAAGAGCTCAAAGGGAGACAATATGAAAAAATCTCAATGCAAATTAGTAAGCATACAAGGAGATAAAAGCATGTAAAAGCATAGATTGTTTTCAATTTGTGTTGATGTTTGATTGCATTGTTGTAGATGCAAAATCCTTTCTAGAGAGGATAGTGACTGACTAACTCAGATGAAGCTTCAAAGGATTCTGACTACATATGACTCATCTAAGATGTACTAGAGACCATAGAATATGACATTGATTTCCTTCAAGTGTTAAGCATTGATAGGATACAGCCGCTTGAGCCAATGGTGTACAGGCCAACTTATTGAAAACAGGAAAGCAGAAACAAACTAGGAGATATGTACAAACTAAAGCAAGACTGAAAGCTGTGAAAGACCAAGATTGCGCTGATAGATGGAGCATTTTGAAACAAGTGGCACCCATTTGTTGGGTTTTCACCATCTTGGCAGAGATTCTATTTTTGCTACCAAGGCGCCTATTTCTAGGTTTTCACCAAGGCACTTTTTTTTTCTCATTTTTTTGCATTTTTCATTTTTCCAAATTTTTTTGATTTTTTTTTTTTTTTTTTTTTTTTGGAATTATCAAGGCACCTATTGCTATGTTTTCCCCAAGATGTTCATTTTTTCAGGACATTTTATCGTAGACTGAATGCCTTAGGCATAGAATTTCTTCAGATGGAGAACATTGATTGGTTCTCAGAGCTATTCTCCTTCAGTCATTGAGAGTTGATAGGCACCAGAGCCAAAAGTAGTAGTGATAAAAAAGGGACCAAGCCATTTGGGTTCAAACTTCCCCTTGTGCTCTCTATGTGATTGATTTTTAGGATTCTCTCTCAAGACTAGATCACCAACCTCAAATTCTCTGTGTCTGACTTTCTTTTTGTAACCTCTAGACATTCTCTTCTGATATACTCTGAGATGATCATATGCTACTTGTCTATACTCATCTAGTAGTTCAAGTTCTTGCAACCTAGACACTCTGTAGTCATCATCAGTTACTAAACCATGTAGTCTAATTCTTAGTGATGGGATTTCAACCTCAATAGGTAGTACCACTTCAGACCCATAAACTAAAGTGAAAGGAGTAGCCCCAGTGGGCATTCTGATACTTTTTTTGTAGGCCCAAAGAGTTGGATTGATCATGAGATGTCAGTCTCTTCCTATTTTATTAACTGTATGGTACAAGATTTTCAATAGATTCTTGTTAGAAGCCTCTGATTGTCCATTCCCTTGAGAATAGTAGATAGATGACTAATGTTGTGTAATCTTGAATTTGGCACATAGATCATCTAAGTATTTGTTCTTGAATTTTCCACCATTTTCTATGACTATAGAATGTGGAATACCATATTGACATACGATGTAGTTCAAGATGAACATAGATACTTGTTTTCCAGTTGCTTGTTTCAAAGGGACTCCTTCTACCCAGTTTTTGAAATAATCTATAGTTTTGATTATATGGATATGTCCATTAGAAGAATGAAGATGTATGGATCCTATAAGATCAAATGCCTATTGGTGAAAAGGCCATTGTGTAGTAGAGGGATTTAGATCTCTCCCTGGAGCATGAATTAGGTTTCCATGTATCTGACACTTTTGACAATTCTCAAAAAACTTGATAGACTCTTTCTCCATTTCAGGCCAATAGTACCTAGCCCTAATAAGCTTTCAAGCTAGCATTAAACCATTCAAGTGTGACCCACATATACCTTCATGGACTTCCTTGAGTGCATGTTGAGACTCTTTTCATTCTAAACATCTAAGTAGTGTACCATTTAGACCTCATTTGTACAGATCGTTACCAATGATGACATACCAGGATGCATTACAGATAAGGTATCATTTCTCATGGCGATTGAAGGTATCAGGAATGATTTGGTCTTGGAGATAGGAGAAAAGGTTTTTGTATTCAAATGAATCATGACCAACAATAGTGCAAATCATGCAGGTTTTAGGGGAATCATATGCAAGATAAGATAGTGCTTCCACCAGGAACTCATAGTGTAGCTCATGTTCAGGCTGCTATAATAGAGTAGATAGCATTGACATTGCATTGACAACCCTATTCTCTGTTCTAGGAATTTTCTCAAATGTGATAGGTATGAAATATTTCTTTAGATCATCTACCATTCTCTTGTATGGGATGAGCTTTTCATATTTCATTTGGTACACATCATTGACTTGATGGATAAAAAGTTGGGAGTCCCCATGAATGTGTATTTCTGTTACTCTCCACTCAATTGCTATTTTCATACCATTTACAAGGGCTTCATAATCAACAATATTTTTTGTACAAGGGAACTTTAATCTAAATGCTTTGGGTATTGAGTACCCTTGAGGAGTGATAAATAATATGCCTACTCCAGATCCATTTTGTGTATAGGATTCATCAAAGAACAACTACCATTCTCTAGAAGAAATATTCATGTTAGAGGAATTTGGAAACTCCATTTGCATTGGTGTGTCATTGAACAAAGGTGCATCTGCTAATTGATCAAAAATAACTTGGCCTTTAATGGCTTTTCTTTCACCATATTCAATGTCAAATTCACTTAAGAGCATGACCCATTTGGCTAATCTACTTGTTAGGGAAGTTTTTCTTAGTAGGTACTTTAGTGGATCAATCTTAGCTACCAAATGTGTGGTATGAGCTAACATGTAGTGTCTCAGCTTCTATGATGCAAAGATCACAACTATACAAGCTTTCTCAATCATGGAATAGTTCTTTTCATATGCAACCAATGTTCTACTGATATAGTATATAGCTCTTTCTTTCTTATTCTCATCATGTTGTGCTAGTAATGCCCCCAATGATGTATCTGTAGCGGAGACGTATAAGATCAAAGGCTTCCCTTGAATGGGAGGCATCGAGATAGGAGGATTTGATAGATATTTCTTGATATGATTAAAATTCTATTCACATTCCTCATTCCATGCAAAGGTCACACCTTTATGTAATGTCTTTGTAAAAGGTTGTGATATGTCTGCAAGCTGTGATATGAAACACTTGATAGATTGTACTCTCCCATGTAATGTTCTCATTTGACTAATATTCTTCGGGGGTTGCATCTCCATTATATCCTTTACTTTAGCTAGATCAACTTCAATTCCTTTCTTTGAAACTATGTATCCCAAGAGCTTTCCAGAAGTGACACTAAAAGCACACTTCTTAGGGTTCAGTCTAAGACCAAATTTTTCCATTCTATCTAGTATCTTGCTCAAGTCATTTAGATGTTCAGCTCTAATCATAGATTTTTCTAAAGTATCATCAACATAATCTTCCATGGTTCAATGCATCATGTCATGAAAAATAGATGTCATAGCTCTCTGATATGTAGCACCAACATTCTTAAGCCCAAATGGCATGACATTCCAATAGAATGTACCCCATGCACATGTTAAAGTAGTTTTCTCTTGATCCTCTGGAGCAATTTTTATTTGATTATATCTGGAAAAACTATCCATTAAAGAATACATCCCAAAACCCATAGTCATGTCCACTATCATATCAATGTTAGGTAGTGGAAAATCATCCTTAGGGCATGCTTTGTTTACATCTCTGAAATATGTGCATACTCTTATTGATTTTTCTAGTTTTGAAACAAGTACAATATTAGAGATCCATTTAGCATAATCAATAACATGGATGAATCTAGCTTTCAATAGTTTCTATAATTCAGCTTTTACCAAGAGTGCAACATGTGGATGCATCTTTCTCAATTTTTGCTTAATAGGTTTGACGTTGGGAGCTATAGACAACTGGTGCATTATAATATCAGGATCCAACCCTGGCATATCTAAATACTTCCATGCAAAATTGATCTTCTTTTCTATTAGGAATGTTGTGAATGTTTTCTTCTCTTCTTCTGATAAAGATTGTGCTACATGAATCAACTGTCATTCTTCTATTGTTCCCAAGTTGATGGATTGAGTGGGCTCAATTAGAATTGGAGATCTGTCCTATAAATGACTCAGAAGGACATCAAATATCTCATCCTTAGGCACGTCAGAGAGGTTTTCACCTTTGGATACATCTTTTATTTTTACTTTTGTAGGTTTTGAGACTGCCACAAAGTGGTTTTCACCCTTAGAACTCCTTTCCTTTTTATTCTTATTATTATTTTTCTGACTAAGATACTTGATGTTTGACTCTATCATGCTAACACTTGGTTCACTGATGGAAGTCCTCATAGGCTCAACTAAATTGAGGTAGAAAGCAAGGGCATAGTCATTGGAAAAGGTATAAATACCTTGGCTCATATTTGTAGAGGTTTGGTCAAGAAGTTCATGATTTTGGATAGTCAAAGTGGTGAAAGATTGAGAAATAGTGTTTATGGATATGGATCTGTCATCATTGGTCCTAACCCAATGCTTGAGTTAGAAGGTGATATTATAACTTAAGACATTCAATTCATGAATAGGCTCAATGTCATCATGGAAGTCCACTTTAGCCATTGGTGGATCAGACTCAATAAGTTCATCATTTCACTCTAGACTTATGTTGGGTTTAGGTGCATATTCATTAATAACATCAACATGTTTCTCAGTAATAAGCTCATATTCCTCTAGAATGTCTTCCCATTCATAGTCATTAGATTCTTTGTCTATGCCTCTAGGAAATCTAAGAACATGAGTAAAGTCAGGATGAATACCCCAAGAAGGGTTACCCTTAGATTTTGATTTGAATTCATACTCATGGGAATCTGTCTCAAAATAACTACCACCTTCCTCTGTTTGTTTAATTATCTTCAAGATTAGCCGGTTCTTGTGTTGCAACTATCTCTTTCTCTATAGTAGGTTCTTGTGTTTCTACTACATTAATTCTTTTTATTGGATCATCTTTAGCTTCAAGGAGGTCTTTTATTTCTTTAGGAAAAATATCATAGGGAATGAGATCTTCACTAGTGTCTAAATCATCACTATTAGATTGTTCTCTTGTTTCTCCCTTTAGTTGATTTGTTGTCGATGGCTCAATCTATTCTAATACATGTATGGAGTTCTTTCTAAGATAGAAAGGCTTCTTCTTATATCCTAGAGCTATTGTATTCTTGTTTGCTTAGCCACAATTGTCAAGAGGTGATAGAAGACCTTTACCCTATAGTCCTAGAGGTCCTTTTCTAGTATATCCCATTTTTGTGATCAATTTGTCACATGGGCCATATGACTTAGAAAGGATATTCGGTATTTTAGCATCACATTTTTGAACAACTTGAGATTTAGGTTTATCTTTGTATAGCCATGTGAGAACAACTTCACCTTCTTCAAACTCTTGTTTAGATACTTGTTCTACAACAAAATTTCCTTTATATGCTTCTAGAGGTTCTTTAGACTCCTTTTTAGACTATTTTATAGTTTTTCCATAAGACTTAGGAGAGATAGGGAGAGATGTCAAAGATAAGACTGGCTCTATAGTATATTCTCCCATACCATTTTCTTTGATTTTAACCTCTTTAGAAATGTCTTCCACCTTGGATGTTGAAGCAATGTATAGCTTCTTAGTGGAAGATTCCCTATTACTAGGAACAAGTTTATCAACACTCTCTTTCAATGTATTGCAAGTTGTATATAGATTAGTTGGAATCATCACGTCTACTCCTTCATAAGTAAATTTCAAACATTGATGGTACATAGAAGGAATAGCCTTCATTTCATGTATCCAGGGTCTCCCTAGAAGGATGTTGTAAGCCAAAGGTAGATCAAGAACTTGACATATAGTATCTCTGATGATAGGACCTACTCTAATAGGTAAGACAATTGTTGCTTTGGAAGATCTTTCTTACTCATCATATGCTTTGATAGTTATCTTCTTTCTAGGATCAATGGCCATTTCTAAAAATCTCAATTGCATAATCAAGCTGAAAGAACAAATGTTTAGACCAGTGCCCCCATCTATCAACACACATTTAACATGATGATTTTGGATCAAGACTTCAATATCCAAGGGCTGGTTATGCGAATGACACAAGGAGTTATCATCTTCCTCTAAAAAGGAGATATACTACAAAGATGTAAGATGACCAGCCATAGTTTGGAATCTGTCTAAATCAAGGTTGTCAGGAACATTGGATCCGAGAAAAGCTTTGTATAGAATGGCTCTATGAGCTAGAGATATCCAAAGCAACTCAAACATGTAGATTTTTGCATTTGTGTGTTGGAGTTGTTGGACAATACTGTATGAAGTAGGCCTTGTATCTTTAGGATATGAAGATTTAGATGTAGCCTTCTATTTAGAAGCAGATGAAAGATTGAAAGACACATTAGGGACATGGGATGAATTTGGTATTTGTCCTTGTAGGTGTGCCTAAGCTTGTGATCGAGTAACTGCATTAGCTGATTTATTTTCTCTATCTTTTCTCACAATTGTGATGACATTGCAACACTTAGATAGACATGGTTCAACCATATTGCTGACAACATTGTTTCCAGAGTATGCATAATTGACTTTAGCACCCATGTTAGGCTGAGAAGAAGAATCTTCTTTACCATGTTTAGGAAATGATTCTGTGAATGTTGTATGATCATTATTGCTCTTATAATTATCAATTGTGATATCTCCATTATCAATTTTCTCTTGTATGATGTGCTTCAAGAGAATGCAGTTATTAGTCTTATGACATTTATTGTGATGGAATTCATAGAAATCATTCTCTCTCCACCATTTAGGTTTAGGTTCAGGATCAAAGACTTTCATCTCAAGCAAGTAGATGATTTTTTTTTCCAATAGAGTTTTCATGGTAGATTCCAAGGATTCTCTAGCAGGAGTGAATTTGTGATTAGGATCTGTAGCCCAAGGTTTGTAATTATATGACTTTTTGTCGGAATCCATTTCTTTAGCTTCAGAAGCTTTGATGGCTTGGGTACCAATAGTGAGACTGAAAGCAAGTGCCTTAGAAGCTGCATAGATATTATCAACAATGCCATCTATGACAATGCCTTTATTCTTGTTCCAGTTTTTGTTCTTGTCATTAGAACTAGATCCAAATTCATACTTGTCCTTTTGAAGTGTGATGTCTCCTTTTTTCACAAGTACTTTCTCAATTTTGAGTGCATTATCTACCATCTTATCAAAAGATGTATGATTTTGCATTTGCAAAGGGTAGTTGATTTTTGGAACAAGATTGTTGATGAAGATTTCCACCTTCTCAATTTTTGGAATGGGTCTAGCATATAGAGAAAATTTCTTCCTCCATCTCTTGAGAAATGTTAGGAATGGTTCACTTGGATATTGTTTTAGATTACAGATGTCAATCATGGTGACTAGATGCTAAATATTTTAGGATTATTGTTTATAGAATAGTTTTATCAACTCCTCAAAAATTGTGATAGTAGGAGGCATTCTAGAGAACCAATGAATGGATGTCCCTCCTAGAGATCAAGGGAAAAGGTGCATTAAGTAGGATGGTTCATGTATAAACTCCATAGATTGAGTATAGAATTCTCTAACATGATCTTGAGGATCAAAATTTCCATCATACTTATCATATTTAGGCATCTCCACTCTTTTAGGGAATGGTGGCATGTACAAGTCTTTATCAAATGGAAAAGGGCATAGGGCCTCCATGGAGAACTCCTTACGTTCCTTTTCTTTTTCAAGTTTGTTAAGTTTGACTTGCATGGCATGCATTTGTTTCATCATAGCCATGATAGGAGTTTCTTCCTCATGTGTAATGATATCTTCCACATTAAAGTTTGGAGGAAGTTTAGCTCCTTGATGAGCTAACTCTAGAAAGTATGCTTCTCTATCTTCTTTCAAGAAATGCTTCACCATCCTTTTGAAGTTATCATCATTTTTTATATTGGGCAATTTTAGAAGGTGTAGGTTCTTGATCCATACTGTGTTGAGATTGATGTCCTTGAGACCTGTGATGTGTCCCTCCGTGAGACATGTTAGGACTTTTAGGACTCCCTGGATTAGATAGAGGTGGAGTTTTTTGATTACCTCTATGAGTTGACAGAGGGGGTATGTAACCAGTTTTCAATCAAAAATTGCCAAGACCGTCATCTTCGTAAAGACCAGAATTGTAGAGTTGCTCAAGATTTGGAGCCTGGAGAGTATTCAAAGGTATGGTATGGAATACTTCTCTAGATTTCTTTTGCGATGAAGCTCTAGTTTCCACCATTAACCTTGGATGAGGCAAAAGAATAAGATGAAGACAATTGAAGAATGAATTGATTCAAGAAGATCAAATGATGCAACCTTGTCAAGATTGAGTTGATTAAAGATTAGATCAGATGTAAATGAAGGATATTGTTCCACAGTAGTGTGGATAAATGACCAATAGATGGTGGTAATGAGCTCATAACACTTAGTCATTTAGCAATATTACTGAATTTGAAGATAATGTTGACAAGGTTTTGACACAAGATGAAAAAGACTCAAATTGATAAATCAGAAGGCAAAATCAAACTCAAAGGCTCACTTGAGGAAAATGAATGAACTTGTTCTAGTTTCTACTATGTTCATGACACAATGATTTGTTTGACAGATTCTAGAAATAGGCTATAAAAACTGGGTTTCTGACAATTTTGACAATTTTCTAGCAATAAAATTTCTCAAACGACTTTCTATAGGATCGCACAATAGTGGGTATGCTATGAAATGATAGTTGACAAACTCATACGATAGTTGCAAAACTCAGACGATAGTTGATAGAAAGATTTTGACTTTTTATTTTTGACTGGTGACAAAACTCGTACGACATTATACAAGCTATCATATGACATTACAGGGGTTTTGAAATGACAATTGCAAAAACTCATATGACTTTCTGACCTTGTGAGATGACTTTTGACTCCAGAAAGGAATTTTACTTTAGATTTTGCAAATTTTTGATTTTCAGTTTCAGATTGTTCACAAATTTTTCTGTCTAGGTTTGAAGATTATTCTAGGATTGTTCATTTTCAGTAACCAAATAGATAAACAAGCATGCAAAACAACAAGCAAGTGATTCCAAGCATGTTTGATAACAATGAATAGGGGACAAAGCAACCTTGTGCATGAACAATCAAGCGACTAAATGTGCTAATCCCTAGGAATGCTAATTGTGTATGTTCCAAAATGTTTTTCAATAATGCACATATTCCTAGAAAAATGAAAATTTGGCCTCACTAGGGTTTGTAGTAATGGTCTGACTCTAAAACTTTTATGATCTCAAGAGGGTGAACTCCAATCCAAGCGCACCAGGATTTTGACATAGTCTAAGAATTTAATCAATCAAGAGCTACTAGGGAGATCTGATGGCCCAACAAGAGACCACACCTATGAAGATTTCCTCCACAGGACATTTATATAGCAGCTATGGCTACCATGGTGAAAATGGCTATTACCGCTTGAGGTTGCATCCATGTGGTTGACCCAATTAAGGGAATGTCCACTATGGTTAACCCTTTCTAAAGGTGACTCACAAAAGATACCACATGGAGATTGGTTCCAGATTCAAGGATTTGAGTTTCTGATACTACCCAAAAAAGGTAGTAGAGCATAGTCCTCTAGCCTTTTCACTTTTAATCAAAACAAAGTAGATAGATTAATCTGACATGCTAAGACCAAGATTATCTCACAAAGATCTATGATGTTGACCACTTATGATCTATCAACCCCTCCGGAGAGAGAATGTATCAATCAAAAGTTGAAGACATGCGAATCTAATAGAACGTGAGACTCTCTTAGTAACCTCCCTACCTACAAGGGGATCCTTCATCAAGAAGAGCTTCGCATGCATGAAAAAGTAGAAGAAGCCCACTCTCTTGAGATCATCCACAAATAGTGTTCATAGGGCCTATTTACTATGTGTAACAGATATGCAGAAAGCAAATCTATGTTTATTTTATAGCCCAAAATGAAGTCTATGATATGAAAGAAAGAAAAGTCACACAAGCTTGACACATGAGAGTTTGTTTTAATCCAAATTGAAATGTTATCATCTTGAGAAGAATACCTAAATTCCTTGCAACATGATTAGTAGATTTTTACCTATTTTAGCAAGTTAGTTGCACTTTTTCCAATCAGATTCAACAAATATCAGTCAAAAATAGAAGATTTCAATTGTTAGGATTAGTTGTTAGTCCAAATCTAAAAAACTGAAACAAATTTTGAAACAAAAATTTAATGCTGGAGTCAAAACTCATATGACAGAGGGTTACCTCCCAGACGATAGTTTGGAAACTCATACAATTGTGGGTGTCTTCTCATACGATAATTGATCTTCCAAATGATAGTTTGTACTTTCTAATAAAAGCCTCAAAATTTGAACCTGTCATACAATAGTGGGTACCTCTTGGTATCAATTTTTAAAAAAATTCATACGAAAAATGTATGGATAGAAAATAAAAATCATAGTTTTAACTAGAAAATGACAAGAAATTGATAGAATTTCAATAGAAACCCATTTCAGGGCCCCACAGTGGGTACCATAAATGTGTGTGTGAATTTTGTACATAGCTATAGACACAATACTTCAGTAAAACATTAGAGGTTAGCGAAAACCAAAATCTTGCAAGTAATTGAAACTATGCTAACCAGGTGATTTACTACCTTCTAGTAGGTGCGAGTAATGCAGAGTCACACAATACAAAGCTTTAGTATGTGTGTGTGAACCCACTGCTCAAACCAATAAATGAAACACTCCAAGTAATACTTTCTTTCCAAACAAATGAGCCTAATATTTACAACAAGTGAAGATATTTGCTCTAGGGATTTCTTCAATCCAATAGTAAGTTTGGATAAACAAGATCTTGAATCTTTAAAGAGTGTTTATGCAACCTAGGCCACTCAACACCTCTAATTTTGATTTCTCCCAAATCCACCAAATCAGAAATATGAACTTTCCCTGTTCCTAATTCACTCCTGAGAGTCAGGGTGTACTGGGCATGACCTAAGAGAAGTTTACAAACTAACTTCCAACACCCATGACACCAAATCCATAAATCAAGTCCCAACTCTACTTATGGCTTGACTGTTATCTTTCTTCACAGTAGACATTAACAAGGTGGAATCAAAGATGGTCCAACAAACTTTTTTTCCCTAAGTTTCCCATGGGTTATTCCAAACTACGGTCCTACATTCTTGACTAAACACCAAACTTACTAGGCTAAGTGGCCAGCTTAGGTTGGGGTTCAAGGTTAAGTCAAAAAATGGGTTCTTGTAATGAGAAAAAGCCTCAACATTCCTCTCTAGGTCTGTAGACTTGTTTTTCTCAAAATCCTGATCCCACCGGTTTGCTTGAAAGCTCTGTTACCTGAATCCCTCTCTTAATGGCTAAATTCAATGTGGCAATTAGCCTAGGGCATCAATGGGAATGCGTGGGTGGACAACCACCAGTTTGGAGGTTTGAAGGCATGATGCTTAATAGAAACTTACATTTCCCATGTGCTTCCCCAAAATTATTGATGGGAATGTAAGTTACATACCATTTTGAGGGACCAATCATGCATGCTAGAGTTTTGATCAGTGACTACAAAAGACTCAGATGACAGGGAGTCTCCAAACTAGTAGTAAAACCTGCAACTACACAACTAGCAAAAATTTACACCATGTATGAATTCAAGAAAGTTATAGTTGTTTCACTGACCCAACTTTTCATTCAATCGGCAGTGAGGACAAGAATGTTGTATCGATAATAAAGATCAACAACCACAGGAACTACCTTAGACTCCAAGCTTATTAAAAAAAAAATATTATGTAGCTCATGCCCTTCAATGCCATGCAAATAGAGTCAACATAAATTTTATATATTCCTGTGACTTAATCAAATCACATAGTGATACTTCAAACTTCCAAATTTTATTAAAGATCTCTTTCCCACATACAGTGCTCTATTTTTTATTTTCCATCCCACCATAAAATAGAAGTGTTACATTAGTTATAACCAGAAAATGGTTGGTTATGACTGATGAAACCAATTCCATTCTACTGAGCAACTATCCAAATGTTCATAATTAACATTAACACTATTTAAAAGTTGTATTTGACAACTTTCTACTTGTGCTGATTAAAAGATGAAACTATCTCCTACATGGTTGAAACAACACATGACAGAGAACAACACAAGACTAAACTTAGACTTTTAAATACTATAGACTTAAACAAGACACTTAACAAACAAGATTGAGGTCCTTTCGAGAACTAAGGATACTCAGGGTTTATAATCATACCAAGAGATCCTTGTCCCCGCACTTTGACCAGTATAGTAGAAATGGATGGTTTGAACACATCCTTATTACAACACTAAAGAAAAACAAAGTTTGAAACATCAAACAACAAATATCCCACAGTGTGGAGGTGCCTTGCACCATGCTACCCAGGAGAAAAAAGTAACTCAAGTCCTCTTGAGTTGATCATTTGGAATATTGAAACCTTCCTTCTGCAACTCTGATTGTGGCATCCAGGTGACATCTTCAACAAGATTGCCCTTCCATTGAACCAAGAACTCATAGTAAGTACCTCTTCTTGTCTACTTGGTTATCCTCTTCTCAAGAATGCATTCAATTTCCAACTGAAGTGCTACTAGACTAGGCTCTACCTGTGGAGGGTTAGTAGTTCCTGTAACCAAAACATCATCTAAAGAACCTTTGAAAGGATATAAATAAAATATGTTAAAGATAGGAGAGAGACCAATATGTGGTGGATGATCCAATTTGTAGGCATTAGGACTACACTTCTTGAGTATCCTACATGGGTCAACCTTTTTCATCATTAGTTTAGTGTATTTTTCCTTTGGCATCCTCTCCTTCCTTAAATGAGCCATAAAAAAATCCCCAACTTGAAATTGCAAGTCCCTCCTTTTCTTATCAACATGTGGTTTTTATTTTTCTATTGTAGCCTTGAGTCTAGCCTTCACTTGATCATGTATATCCTTCATGACTGTAACAAAGTCATCTACCAAAGCACTAGGATTTTCTATGTCCCCAATATCTCAGAGCTCCAACAAACCTCTAGGATGGCTGCCATAAATGATTTCAAAGGGTGTCTTCCCTATACTTCTGTTGACTGAATCGTTGAAGGTAAATTTTTCTTGAGCTAAGATGGTATCCCAACTAGTACCATGTTCTTAAGTTAAACATCTAAGAGGGTTGCCCAAGGATCTATTTGTTACTTTGGTTTGACCATCAGACTGAGGATGGCATGCAAAGGAAAGACACACATCTGAACCTAGCTTCTTCCACAAAGTTCACCAAAAATGGCCAAGAAACTTAGGATCCTGATAAAAAATTATAGACCTTGGCAGACCATGCAACCTAACAACCTCTTTGAAGAATAGGCCTTCTATATGTGATGCATCATGGGTGGTTTTACATGGTATGAAGTGTGCCATTTTTAAAAATCGGTCAACAACCACAAAGATCTTGTCAAAACCAGATTGTGTTCTAGGAAGGCCAAGGACAAAATCCATACTAATGGAATCCTAGGGCTTAGATGGAATAGATAGTGGTGTATAAAGACTAGCATTTGAAGTGTGACCCTTAGCCATTTGACAAACTAGACATGATTCCACAAACCTTCTAACTTCTGTCTGCAACTTTGGCAAAAAATAGAATCTCCTTACTAATTCCAATGTTTTGTCTAAGCCAAAATGTCCTACCAAACTCCCACAATGTTTTTCCTTGATAATATTTTCCCTTACAAAACTTTTAGGCACACAAAGTAAACCAGCTTTGAACAAATATCCATCTTGAATCAAATATTCAAAAAATTTAGTATGATACCTGTTAGACATTTCCATGCAAACCTGATAGATGTCTTTGAAGTCTTCATCAGATGCATATAATTCTTTGATGCTTGAGATCCCTGCATTCTCCAAAGTGATCGACTGAATAGTCAAATTCCTCCTACTCAGGGCATTTGCAACCTTTTTTGAAACTCCCTTCTTATGTTTAATACTAAAAGTATAGGATTGCAAAAATTCCATCCACTTCACATGTCTGTGGTGAATTTTTTCTTGCCTATTAAGGAAACTCAAAGCATGATATTCATATAAAAAATAAACTCTTGTGGAAGTAGGTAATGTCTCCATTTTCTGAGGGATTGGACCATAGCATAGAGTTCCAAGTCATAGGCATAATATTTCTTCTTGGATTCATTCAATTTTTCACTAAAGAATGCTATAGGTCTCCCTTCTTGACTAAGGACTCCCCCAATGGCCTTGTTGCTCACATCGCATTCTACCACAAATACCTTGTGAAAATCAAGGAGGTTTAGGACTGGTTGTGCTGCTATTTTCTTTTTCAAAAGTTGAAAAGACTCATTGGCTTCTTTGGTCCAGACAAAAACAAACTTCCTACCCCCTTTGATTGTGTTAATCATAGGTGTACAAATACCACTAAAGTTCCTTATGAACTTTCTATAAAAACTACATAGCCCATGAAATCTTTTTACCTCAGTTGTGGACATGGGAGTGGGCCAATTAATGATAGCATCAACCTTAGATGGATCCATTTTTAACCTACCTTTAGAGATCACAAACCCCAAGAAAATTATTTCATCTTGCAAGAAAGAACATTTGTTAATGTTTAACTTCAGACCCTCACCATGAAGTGTTTTGAGTTCCATATCAATATGATGAAGATGTTCTGCCCTATCATTGCTAAAAATTAGTATATCATCCAAATAGACAACTAAAAACTTGTGAAGAAAAGGTTTTAGGACTTCATTCATCAGTCGCATAAAGGTACACAGGCATTGTACAACCCAAAAGGCATGACAACCCACTCAAACAACCCTTCATTTGTTTTGAAATCCATCTTCCACTCATCTCCCTCTCTGATCCTAATTTGATGATATCCACTTTTGAGGTCAACCTTTGAAAAGTACTAGGCTCCACCTAAACAGTCCATCAGATCCTCCATTCTAGGCATTGGGAATTTGTATCTTATGGTTATTTTGTTGATTGCCCATGAGTCGGTGCACAACCTCAAAGTCCATTCCTTCTTAGGTGCAAGGACTCCCAAGACTGCACAAGGGCTTATGCTCTTTCTTATAAAACCTTTGTCAAGTAACTCTTGTATTTGTCTAGTCATTTCTTTATTTTGTTCAAGAGTAAGCTTATAAGTAGCTTTATTTGGTAAGACTGAACCGGGTACAAGGTCTATGCAATGACTTATTTCTCTAATGGGTGGTATAGTATCCTTCTTACTATCTGCAATGATTCCTTCATATTGGTTCAGCAGGTCCGCTACTTCTTTAGGACCAACAGTCTTCACGGTTTCCTTAGGATTTGCTTCCTTTCTAGTTTTTGTTTCCTTAGGCCTAACCACTAAGGAAAAATAGGGTGCCTTGTCTTCCTTAAGACCTTTGAGAAATTATTTCTCCCCAACCATTAAAATAGTGTTAGGTATAGCTTTGTCCTTGTTGTCTTCTAACAGTGGTGTCATGGTAAAAGTGTCCCCACCCTTGGTTAAGGTATAGACATTTTCTTCCCCATCATGTTGGGCCTTGGTGTCAAATTTCCAAGGTCTCCATAAAAGGAGATGACAAGCATCCATGGTTGCAATATCACAAATAACCTTGTCTCTATATTCCCCAATCTAAAAATCTACCCAACATTGTTCACTTATGACAGTCTATTATTCTTTGCTTAACCAAGAGACTTTGTAAGGTTTGGGGTGTGGTATTCATTTTAAGCCAAGTATATCCACCATTTCAACTGATGCTAAATTCTCAGTAGAACTAGAATCTACTATTACTTTACATACCTTCCCTCTTACCTTGTAGGCAGTTTTGAAGATAGCTTTCCTTTGGGGATGCTCTTGGTTAGGTGGCATTAGGAGTGATCGATTGAACATTAAGCACGCGCCAACTTCTGGTCTAGCTTGCTTGGAAGAAGAGGTTGTAGTATGGTAGGAAGAAGTACTTGGACAGTCCTCATCTTGGGCTAACTGCACTCTTCTATCCCCTTGATACTAGCTTTCTTTCTCAGGGCATCTAAAAGACTGATGTCCCACTTGATTATAGGAAAAGTACCTTCCTATGAAGACACTTGTTCCTCTACCACCAGACGTTCCTCCTCCATGTGGTCTTCTTCCTCTAGAAGAACCTCTGTGACCTACTTCAAATTCATTCCTCTGATTTCTATTTTCTCCTTGATGATTAGGAGAAGGGCCTCTACTTATGAACTTGCCCCTTTCTCTTTGGTTATTTCCTCTTCCTCTATTATGCCGCTCACCTCTCCTCTTGTGTTTATCTTCAATTTTGAGGGCCAAGTTATAGCATTGATGTACTGATCCCAAGGTGATTAGGGTTAATTCATCCTGAATCCTATATTTTAAACCATTCACATATCTTGCTAACTTTTTCTTATTTGGTTCATACACCTTAGCACTAAGAGTCAAGTTATGAAACTCTTGAGTATAAGTACTTACATCCATGTCCCATTGTTTTAGGTTCTGCAATCATTGATGGATCATCACCTCATAGTCTTCAAGCACAAATTGTTTCCTGATTTCTATCCTCATTCTCTTCCATGTAGAAATCTTCTCCTTGCCTTCATCCGCCCTTTCTCCTTGCAATAAATTCCACCAACTCAAGGCAGGGCCTTTGAGTTTCACTTTATCAATCCTGATCCTTTGGTTAGCAGGGATTGTTTCACATTCAAAATAACTATCCAATGCTTCCAACCAGTCTATGCATTCATCTAGGTCTAGTTTCCCTTGGAAGATACGTAGCTTTGCTTCACCTTTCTTCCCAAACCTTTCAAGTGCTGCCAGGAGGGGTCTTTGATTTGTAGGGATGTTATCTTCATCTAATGCTTCTTCTTCTTCCTCTTCAGACTCTTCATTATCCCCTCTCTTAGCTTTGGTTTTAAGTTTTTCTATCTCCCTCTTCATGGCTCTATTTTCATGTCTAACAACTCTAGTCTCTGCCATCTATTCCTTTACCAGTTTTACCAATTCAACATTAGTGATCTACAAAGGGATCTCCCTCTCCTCATCTTCTCCTCCATTAGACATGTTGTCTTCTCTTCTAAATTAGGGCCTTAGTGGCTCTGATACCACTTAATGCAGAGTTGCACAACACAAAGCTTCAATATGTGTGTGTGAGCCCATTGCTCAAAACAATAAATGAAACACTCCAAGTAATACTTGCTTTCCAAACAAATGAACCTACTATTTACAACAAGTGAAGATATTTTCTATAGGGATTTCTTCAATCAAATAGAAAGTTTGGATAAATAAGATCTTGAATCTTCAAAGAGTGTCTATACAACCTAGACCACTCAACACCTCCAATTTTGATTTCTCCCAAATCTACCAAATGAAAAATATGAACTTTCCCTATTCCTAATTCACTCCTGAGAGTCAAGGTGTACTGGGAATGACCTAAGAGAAGTTTACAAACCAACTTCCAACACCCATGACACCAAATTCATAAATCAAGTCCCAACTCCACTTTCAGCTTGACTGTTATCTTTCTTCACGAAAGACATTAACAAGGTGGAACTGAAGATGGTCCAACATACTTTTGTTCCCTAAGTTTCCCATGGCTTATTCCAAACTATGCTCCTGCATTCTCTAGTAAACACCAGACTTACTAGGCTAAGTGGCTAGCTTAGGCTAGGGTTCAAGGTTAAGTCAAAAAATGGGTTCCTGTAATGAGAACAGGCCTCAACGTTCCTCTCTAGGTCTGTAGACTTATTTTTCTCAAAATCATGATCCCATCGGTCTACTCAAAAGATTTGTTACTCAAATCCCTCTCTTAACAGCTAAATCCATGTGTGGCAATTAGCCTAGGGAATCAATGGGAATGCACAGGTGTACAACCACCAGTTTGGAGGTTCAAAGGCATGATGCTTAACAAAAACTTACATTTCCCAGGTGCTTCCCCAAAATTATTGATGTGAATGTAAGTTACATACCATTTTGAGGGACCAATCATGCATGCTAGAGTTTTTATCAGTGACTGCAAATGACTCAGATGACAGGGAGTATCCAAACTAGTAGTAAAAATTGCAACTCCACAACTAGCAAAAATTAACACCGTGTCTTTTAAATGAATTCAAGCAAGTTATAGTTATTTCACTGGCCCAACTTCGCATTCAACTGACAATGAGGACAAGACTATTGTATCAATAATAAAGATCAACAACCACAGGAACTACCTTAGACTCCAAGCTTATTAAAAAAAAATAGTTATGCAGCCCGTTCCCTTCAATGCCATGCAAATAGAGTCAACATGAAGTTTATATATTCCTGTAACTTAATCAAATCACACAGTGATACTTCAAACTTCCAAATTTTATTAAAGATCTCTTTCTCACATACAGTGCTCTAGTTTTTATTTTCCATCCCGCCATAAAATAGAAGTGTTACATCAGTTATAACAACCAAATGGTTGGTTATGACTGATGAAACCAATTCCATTCTACCAAGAAACTATCCAAATGTTGCTAATTAACATTGACACTATTTAAAAGTTGTATTTGACAACTTTCTACTTGTGTTGATTAAAAGATCAAAGGATCTCCTACATGGTTGAAACAACACATGATAGAGAAAAACACAAGACTAAACTTAGACTTTTAAATCCTACAGACTTAAACAAGACACTTAACAAACAAGATTGAGGTCCTTTCGAGAACTAAGGATACTCAGGGTTTATAATCATACCAAGAGATTCTTGTCCCCACACTTTGACCAGTACAACATAAATGGATGGTTTGAACACATCCTTATTACAACACTAAAACAAAACAAAGTTTGAAACATCAAACAACAAATATCCCGTAGTGTGGAGGTGCCCTGCACTAGCGAGTATGATGTTCTCAGATTGGAATCAAGATCAGTGACAATGCAACACCTAAACAAAGGATTTGAATGCAAAGAATTGAAAAACAATATGAATGCATATTTAATCTATATTTTTGTATTTTCTACACAATAAGAATGAGAAACTGCATGAATCTAAGCTAGAATGTATGAAATTGAGTTTGAATGTGAATTTAATCTAAGAAATGTTATGGATGAATATGAAAACCTATGATATGAAACTATGAATGCTCAAAACAATAAATGAAATCTCACAATAGCCTTGATTCGCAAAAGATTGATTCTTTAGTCACAAATTTTCCAGAGTGAGGATGCAATTTCGAGGTCTTGATTGGCCAGACCTTTGTGAAGAGATGAGACTTGATTTTATAGAAATCCAGGGCTTTACGGATGCAAGAGGAAAGCCATAAATCACTCTTCATAAACTCAGGTTGATTTTTGAGTTATCAAAAAACTAAGAATAAATAAACTCATAAAATCATCCAAAAGTAGTTTTTAACTCAAAATAGAGCTTTAGATCAAATTTCAACTCATCATCAGATGTTGAGTTTCAATTTTAAAATTGATTGTTAATTTTAGTTACCTACTTTTCTAGTTGTGCATGATTTAATTAAAAATTAATTAAAAATAAAGTGATTTATTCTCAACTTAACTAATTTTAAAATTAAAACAATTGATTTATGGGTTAATCAATTATTAAATCAAACTTTTATTCAAAAACTATATTATTAAATATTGACAACTTACTTTAATTAATTAAATAGTTATTTAATCAATTAGTCATAAACTTTTTTATTTATTATAAAAATTAAATAATACAATTTAGGGATAAATATAATTAAATTTAATTAAGAAATTAAGTGGCAGTATTAAATCTAATCAATTGAATATTCAGAATATTCAATTAATCAAATTTTAGGATAAATAAGATTTATCACCAAATAATTATGAAATTAAAGATAATTAGGATAAATAGGAATATTGCTAGGAATATTCCTCGATGCAAAATTTAGGATAATCAATTAAATTCAATAATGTGTAGATGTGCCTTGGGTTAGGACTTTTGTATTGATTTCATTTGAATTGAAGATGTAGGAGGTTAATAAATCTATAGCCCATTTTTGGGGTATTATAGTAACATGCCACCCTATGGGAAAATTATTCTGCACCAGTAGCTAGTTGCTATAGTTCCCGCCCACTACACCATGTGATGTATAGAAGTGAAATCAGTGAGGTAGTTCTTGAAGGAAGGGCTCGAACCCCCCCTTCAAATTATTGTAGGGTTAGTTTTTCCCCTACTATTCAGTAGGTCGGTGCAAAGGTTACCACAATGATAATATGGAGGGGCAGTCATATTCACTATTAAAATGATCAATGGAGAGATGCCCTACTATTCTAAAGGTTACGACCCTACAATTCTAAGGGGCCCTACTATTCTATGGTGGTCACCCGCATAGGCAGTCATATGTAGCGATCAAAAGTCTCATCATGTCATGTTTTGTCCTACTATTACTAAAGTCATGTTCCATCCAACTATTACGTCAGAAGAGGTTGCTTTCAACCATGTACTAGGAGCACTTCATTGCATCAAATAAGTAGAATTGAGAAGAGTAGTTTGGAGAAACTAATGAGAAACAACATTAGGACAAACTACTTCTTCAGATAGGAAATGGATTTCCCCTCTCCCCTCTCTAATAAATGAGAAAGGAAATGGGTCAAGATGGGTTTTCAGAACTGAAGGAGTGTTTCTCAGTTTACACCACAGTTAGAATATTATTTCCATCTTTCCTGGATTCGAATCATTGTCATCCCATCACGCTATATATGGCATTTCAACCATCTATCCTCTTTATTGGTTGAAACATCAAAATCCATGAACCTAATGGGCTATACAAAATGAGCCCTGTCATGAAAGCTACGGAGCCGAACAATGCCCTACAGTTTTGTATGGTTGGTGAAACAATGATTGATACTAAAAAGCATGTGCCCATCACTCCAACAACAACACTGAAGATTGAATGGAGAGTCCCTATTTCCTTGTGGTTAGTGGAGAACAACCATCAAACCAAATACGTTAACATAGAATAAGAAGAATTCAAAAACATAAACATCCTCATCTTTTCAAGTAATCATTTTGATGCAGGAGCATCCTGGGTGTAAGAGCAATCTTGCATCACCCAAAAAAAAAATATTTTTGTTTTTGGATTCAATACGGGCTATCTTGTGTAGGGTTGCTATTTATGAAAACTTGCTATTTTTAGTAAGTTGGTCATACGATATCCCAATGTTCTGATTTCACACGTGGAGGTTCATCTCAGTCATATCAGCCTACCGGTAAAGTTTCATGGCTAGATCAGGTCTAGTTTTGAAGATATTGAAGATTTTCGGTATTGGAAGCAGGGTACAAAAACTTCAAACTCAATTTTGAAGGCTTTAGAGGCCCCGGATGAGATCAAAAATTTGGGTGATGGGTGTTTTGTACAAGTCAACCCTGTAGAGCGCTTCGTGGCATTTCCAGAATGGGGTTATAATAGTCAATCGGGTCAACTAGCGACAACTTATGGTCTTTGGAAATTGGGTGACCTAAAATGGCGAAAAATAATTTTCCTTCAAAATTTTTGTTTGGGTTTCAAAAGTCATTTTGAGCCGATTTTGATGTAATAAATTGTAAAATAAAATAATTCTAAGTTTGGTCGGCCCTAAGGGCTAAATTTTTGGAACCTTCTCGGGCGGTGGAAATTGCCTATATAAAGAAGGCCCATAGTGTTGTCTAGGGTAGTTCTGGGTAGTAGATCTAGGTATTGATTTGAGGCTTTATCCTACAAAATGTTGTAAGGGAATGCCCATGTGGCTTTGCATATTATAATCCTAAAAGTTTGTAATTCCACATTTGTGGAGATAATAAGAAGACAATTTTCTATTCTTGCATATTGTTGTTGTTTCTTTGTTTTTGTTATATGTTTGTGGTATAAAGGGGAGCACCCTTCATCAAGTGGTATCAGAGTAGGAGTTCCTTAGTGTGTAAATAGATCACCAATTGTGAGGTAGTTTGCACCAGGACCGTGGTTAGGGTTTCAGTGCGCATCGAAAAAATGCCTCCATAAAGAGAATGTGGTGGAAGAGCTGGTGCTGTGACACTTGAGGCTAGAGAGCTGTAGAGACAAGTGCAAGCATTGCAAGAAGAGATTCATAGAGGAATGATTCTTAATGTTAGAGATGAAAGCAAGGATGAAGCCAAAGAAGAATATCAAGAAGGAGAAGCTGAAATTGTGAACCAGGAGGAAGAAAGACTTTTTCGGGCCATTTCCAAGATTGGGAAAAGACCTAAGATTGAGGTTCCTACATTTTCTAGAAATCTTAACCCAGAGGAATTGATCAAATGGATCAATGAATGTGAGGAATATTTTGAGTATGAAGATGTTGAGGATCCTGATAAGGTCAAATTTGCAAAGGCTAGACTGAAAGGTCATGTGAAGATCTGGTGGCAAGAAATTCAATTGGAGAAAAATAGAAGAGGTAAAGATAAAATCACAAGATGGGATCAGATGGTGGATAAATTGAAGGGACAGTTCATTCTTGTTGATTATGAGCTTGACCTACTAAAGAAAATGCAAAGTTTGAAGTAAGCAAGAAGATCTATTGAGGAGTATACAGAGGAGTTCTATCGACTCCTCATCAGAATAGGCCATGTAGAAGCTAATAAGGAGAAAGCTGCCTGATACCTTAATGGGTTAAGGCCAAGCATTCAGGAGGAGTTGAATCTAGTTCAAATGAACAGTTTTGAGGAGGCATACTAGTTTGCCCTAAAAGTAGAGGGAAAGCTGAACAAGAAGTTTGAGAGCAGACAAAATGGAAGAGGTCATGGTGGAAGATCTGGTGGATGGTCATATGGTGGCTGAAATGAAGATCTGAAAAAGAAGGATGAGGCTAGTAGTAGCCAAAATCAGAGAGGAAATAATTCCAATCACTTCCAGGATTAGAGTAATAGAGATCAGAGAGGAAGAGGAAGAGGACATGGATTTGGAAGAGGAGGCTTCCGTGGAACATATTTTCATTATGGAGAAGAAGGTCATAGGGCATTTGAATATCCTCAATGCCAAGGAAGGACAGATAGGAGAAATGAAGGCCAGGCCAGAGTTGCACATGTAGATGAAGATGCCAGATCATCACATTCTGAAGATGTTGAAAGAGGAGAAATGCTGATTAACAAAAGAGTCCTACTGAGTGGTGAGAATGAACTTGAACAAAGGAGGAGCCTGTTTTGCACCAGGTGCAAGTGTGAGGGTAAGTGTTGTGATGTGATTACTGATAGTGGAAGCACTGAGAATTTGGTGTCAGAAGAGATGGTGACAAAGCTAAAGCTCAAGAGATAGAAGCACCCACATCCATATCGGATTGCCTGGGTAAAGGATGACCACAAGGTCATGGTCAATGAACAATTCCTAGTGAAGTTCAAGATTGGTGGGTACCAAGATGAGGTACTATGTGATATCATATCTATGGATGTATGTCATATGTTGTTGGGTAGCCATGCTAGTTTGATAGATGTGATGTACATGATGGTCATGCAAATACCTATTCCCTGACAAAGGATGGAATGCGACATAAGCTAAATCCATTGAATGACTTAGAAGAAAAGGTATGTGGTAGTGCAATAATAACTTTTTTTGATGGAAGAAAGTTCCTAGATGGTATGAGGCATGAACATGTGTTTTTTGCTTTAATTCCAAAAGCTGGTAAGGAGGAGGTAGAAGATGTTCCTATAGAAGTTGTAGATTTTTTGGATGAGTTTCAAGATATTGTATCCGATAATGTGCCTAATGGATTACCACCAGTCAGGAAGATCAGTCATCAGATGGACTTGATCCCAAGAGCGAGTTTGCTGAGTAAGGTAGCACATAGAATGACACCTATAGAGTAAGAAATTGAATAAACAAGTACATGAGTTGTTGTAGAAAGGATTGATCCATGAGAGTTTGAGTCCCTATGCTATACCAGTAGTATTAGCACCAAAGAAGGATGGAGAGTGGAGGATGTGTACAGATTCCAAAAAAATAAACAAGATCATAAACAAGTACAAGTTTCCATTGCCATGAATGGATGATATTATAGACTGTTTGAGTGGAGCTATGTATTTCTCAAAGATAGATCTGAAGAGTGGATATCATTAGATTTGGATCAGAGAAGGAGATGAATGGAAGACTACCTTCAAGATAAAGGAAGGATTGTATGAGTGGTTAGTCATGCCTTTTGGGCTAACCAATGCACCAAGCACTTTCATGTGGCTCGTGAACGAGGTTCTGAAAGAATTTTTGGGTAAGTTTGTGATTGTTTACCTAGATGATATTTTGATCTTTAGCAAGACATTGGAGGAACATATGTGTATTTGAGATTTGTAGTTTCAGCAGAAGGCCTAAAAATGGACCTAGAGAAGGTACAAGCTATCTTTGAATGGCCTACTCCAAGGAGTGCTACTGAGTAAGATCTTTTCATGGTTTGGCTAGTTTTTATAGAAAGTTTATAAAAAAAATTAGTAGTATTTGTGGACCCTTGACTGAAACAATGAGAGGGGATAGAAAAGATTTTAAGTGGACTAATGGGGTAGAAAAGAGTTTTCAATTGTTGAAACAAAAAGTTACAGAACAACCTATTTTAGCACTTCTAGATTTTAATAAGGTGTTTCAAGTAGATTGTGATGCTAGTGGTACTGCAATAGGAGCTGTTATGAGCTGCTTATTTCAGTGAGAAGTTAAATGATGCCAAGAGGAAGTATTCTATTTATGATCATGAATTTTATGCTATAGTTCAGGCATTGAAGAAGTGGAGACATTATCTACTTCCTAAGTTGTTTGTTTTGTATATTGATCATCAAGCTTTGCAATATTGAATAGTCAAGGAAAGTTGAATCAGAGGCATTTGAAATGGGTTGAGTTTTTGTAGAGTTGTACATTTGTTTTGAAACACAGGAGTGGAAAGTCTAATAGGGTTGTGGATGCTCTTAGCACAAGGAAACTATTGCTGACAAAAATACAGATTGAAGTGGTTGGGTTCAAAAGGAACTCAAGAATTTGTATCCAGAGGATCCTGATTTTGGTGAAGCTTGGAAAGCTTGTATAGAACCTATTACTCTAGACAGGATGAAATGGTTCGATTTCATCATCCAAGATGATATGCTATTCAGAGGGAGTCAATTGTGCATTCCACGAAGTTCTATGAGGGAGAATCTCATTAAAGAGAAGCATAGTGGAGGATTGGCTAGACATTTTGGTCATGATAAAACCCTTGCTTTAGTTGGTGAGAATTATTATTGGCCATAGTTGCAGCAAGATGTGAAGAAGTTTTTATAGAGTTGCAGAGTATGTCAAATGGTGAAAGGAGTGAAGCAGAATAGAGGGTTATATCAGCCATTACCTATACCAGAGAAGCCTTGGGAGGATATCATTATGGACTTTGTTCTTGGTTTACCAAGGACTCAGCGGGGACATGATTCAATTTTTGTGGTGGTTGACAGATTTTCAAAGATGGCACATTTCATTCCCTGCAAGAAGACCAATGATGTTGTTCATGTAGTAGAATTTTTTTTTCAGAGAAGTGGTGAGACTACATGGTTTTCCAAAGACCGTAGCTTCAGATCGAGATACTAAGTTTGTTGGATATTTCTGGTGGACATTGTGGAAAAAGTTGAAGATAGATTTGAAGTTTAGTTCATCACATCATCCATAGACTGATGGACATACAGAGCTGGTGAATAGAAGTTTGGGAAATTTACTGAGATGTTTGGTTGGAGACAAGCCAACATGATGGGATTTGATTTTACCACAGGAAGAATTTGCATAAAATAATTTTGTCAACAGGAGCACTGGTAAATCACCATTCCAGATTGTATATGGAAATAGTCCAAGAAATACATCTGTACTGAGAAAGATAGATAAAAGAGAAATAAGTAGTGCTGAAGCTGAGAATTTTGCAGAACATTTGAAGAACATCCATGGGGAGGTGAGGAAGCACATTACCAAGATGAACGCGTAGTATAAGGCTAAGGCAGATGAGAAAAGGAGGCATAATGAATTTCAGGTTGGGGATGAAGTCATGGTTCATTTGCAGAAGGAGCGGTTTCCAATTGGTACATATAACAAGATGAAAATGAAGAAGTTTGGACCATGTAAGATACTAAAGAAGCATGATTCAAGAAATGCATATGAGGTAGAAATGCCTAGTGAGCTGAATATTTCACCAGTGTTTAACATTTTATATTTGACAGAGTATCATGAAGGAAGTTTTGAAGATGAGATCAGAGTGGCACAGTGGAGTATTCCAGCAAGTAGTTCAGATACCAAGGAGATTGAAGACATACTAGATAGTCATGTTGGCAGAAGCACAAGGAACGTGACATATGAATAATATTTGGTCAAGTGGAAAGGATGACCTATTGAAGATTCATCATGGTTGACAAAGGAGGAGGTTAACCATCTTGGTTTTCCTTTGCACACCTGAGTTGTGATAGGGTCACTTCTCAAATTACCCTAGGTGTCTGATGCAGGAGCATCCTGGGTGTAAGAGCAATCTTGCATCACCCAAAAAAAAAATATTTTTGTTTTTGGATTCAATAAGGGCTATCTTGTGTAGGGTTGGTATTTATGGAAACTTGCTATTTTTAGTAAGTTGGTCATACAATCTCAGAATGTTCTGATTTCACATGTGGAGGTTCATCTCAGTCATATCAGCCTGCCGATAAAGTTTCATGGCTAGATCAGGTCTAGTTTTGAAGATATTGAAGATTTTTGGTATTGGCAGCAGGGTACAAAAACTTTGAACTCAGTTTTTAAGGCTTTAGAGGCCCCGGATGAGGTCAAAAATTTGGGTGATGGGTACTTTGCATGGGTTAAGCCTGTAGAGCACTTCGTGGCATTTCCAAAATGTGGTTATAATAGTCAATCGGGTATATTGACGATGACTTATGGTCTTCGGAAGTTGGGTCACCTAAAATGGTGGAAAATAATTTTCCTTCAAAATTTTTGTTTGGGTTTCAAAAGTTATTTTGAGCCGACTTTGATGTAATAAATTGTAAAATAAAATAATTCTAAGTTTGGTTAGCCCTAAGGGCTAAATTTCTGGAACCTTCTGAGGTGGTGGAAATTGCCTATATAAAGAAGGCCCATAGTGTTGTCTAGGGCAGTTCTGGGTAGTAGATCTGGGTATTGATTGGAGGCTTTGTCCTACAGAATGTTGTAAGGGAATGCCCATGTGGCTTTGCATATTGTAATTTTGAAAGTTTGTAATTCCACATTTGTGGAGATAATAAGAAACCAATTTTCTATTCTTGCATATTGTTGTTGTTTCTCTGTTTCTATTATATGTTTGTGGTATAAAGGGGAGCACCCTTCATCACATTCCATTCCTTATCAAACCAGAGATAGGTAACTTCCCATCTTTTTGAACACCCAAACCACATTTATTGCTTACCTTTTTATCCCTTACCTAAACGAAATGAAGGTAAGGATCAAACTCGAAGCCATTTTTTTTTACAGAACCAAACAAAATTGTCAAGTTTTAAAATTATCTCAAAAAAGGTTTTGTTAGGCATTGAACCGACTGAACCATACCCCCACCCCTTGCATTGACCCCGCAATCAATATGTCCTATTATTATATGTGGGAGGCTTCACTGGCTACTGGAGCAAATGCAGGGGGGGCCTAGCCACCCCCATTTTGGATTATTACGCGGCCACCTATTTTATCGCTTACCTTTTTATCCCTTACCTGAATGAAATGTGTGGTAAGGAATGAAATGAAGGTAAGAAAAGCCGAGATCAAACTCTACATACATACACTAGAAGCCCTACTATTCATTGGCAGGGGCGCGGGGGGGGGGGGGGGGGGGGTTAGGGAAACCATCTTTTATACGTAACATGTGGGCCCTACAAGAAGAGGAAGGCTTCTTACTCCCACCCAACCCTGGAAAGCATGAGATCTTGATCTCAACCTATTAGTGATTGATCTGTGCTTGGAATTGGGTGAAATCAAACTAGAAGTGATGCGGGATATGTAATCTTTTCCGTAGATCTTGCTATGTAGTAGGGGATAGTTGAGTAGGAGATGGATCTTGAGTTGTATACTTCACATGCCCCCACCAACAATAGAGTAGAAGGCTGACAATAATAAAGCCATAGAATTGTAGGGGTCCCTCCTATGGGCATAATCTATCTTTCTCTAGAATTTATAGGGGCCCATCGAGCTGTCGACGTAAGGTCGCCCTCCCAGCAATGTCTTGGTGCTCATCGAACATTGGTAGGTGTTTTTTCCATCTAGAGAAGATCTAGAACTGGGTGATCAAGAGATCGAATCAAAGGCTATGACTGACCTATTCGATCTTATGAAATGGATTCCAAAGGTTAGCCCAACCTTGCTGAATAAGGGAAAACATAGTTTTCAAGAGCAAGGTTAGTGGAACCTTTATAATAAGGGCAAACATAGTGAGAGAAAGGGGAGTCCAACCTTTCTAATAAGGGCAAATGCAGTAAGAGAAAGGGGAGCCCAGCCTTTCTAATAAGGGAAAATGTAGTGAGAACAAGGGGAGCCCTTGTTCAAGCGTAGTGAGAGAAAGGTTTCTATCTAGAAAAATGCCTTTCTCCATCTCCTCCTCCCACCCATGTTATGTATAGAATCTTGTTTGGTGTTTGGTTTGGCGAGGAGATTGTAGGAGTCACATTCACTCTACCCAACCTTAATCTTGTGAAGAGAGACGTAAAGGGGTCCCTTTAGAATAGTAGGGGACTCAACCTAACTGGCCAAATTCTATACGTAACATGGGTGGCCATGCCTTATTCTATTATGACCCAGAAGGCCCCTCGCAAATAGTAAGGCTATGGGGTGTTGCTGATTAGTAGAAATATGCTTCTCAGAATGGGGGTGGCTAGCTGAATAGAGCTACCTTTTGATTTGATCTAGCTAAATAGTGTTGGCTACTGACCCATTAGAATAGTAGGGGTGGGGGGGCCCAAGCCCATATAGTTGAGTTAAGTTTAGTTGTAGGGGTAGGTTACATATAGAATTTCCCTTAGAACCATTAGTCAGTTGGCTCCTACTATTCTATGGCATAAGTGATTTTGATCTGTCTGAACAAGTCTACCTGCCTAATCTTGAGAATTTGAAATAGCACTTTTTACACCTACCCCACCTGGGTTTTCTCGCACTCACCTATCGCAAGGTGTTGGTGTGCCCTACTATTATTCTTGAGTGGAGGGGTGGATCTGCATGACTAAGCTCCTGGGGTTTGGTTGGAGATGAAGACACAGTCATGCTTCTTAGTAATGGCATGCCAATGGACTATACAAGGTTCAGAAAGGTGCCCATTCCCCTCCTATACCGACCCCTATGCTAGTCCTTCCCATTGAATCATGCTGTTGTGCTAAAAAAAGATTGCTAGTACATGTTGGGTGCTATAGAGCGTGCTTCCACAAGAATCGAAGGGTATTCAACCTCAACTTAGAATCATTAAGAATTCCTATGTGAGCCCTATAATTCTATGGCCTCAACCCCATGTTCCTCACCCACCAGTAGCCTGGCATCGAAAGAGTTTAGCTACTCTATCTACACCACCCCTACTATTAGAAGATAAGAAGTCATTCCCCCCATTCGATCATGGCATGTGTGTGAGCTAAAGTGGGTTCATTTTGAACCTAACTATCTATATAGGGGGCCTCCATAATAATAATAAATACTTCTAGATTAGGCTTTCTAGCTAGCACCGTGGCCCTACTCTCGATTGTTGGATGGATAGATATGTCATCTATTAATATGGATACGTCGCTACTTTCCATAGTGAGTGAACTAGTTCTATGGTTTCAATTCATCTCAAGAAAGGCTGATGACTCTCAAGAGCCGATCCCACCAATGGAACCTACAGATCATCTCGATGAACCATAGTGACCTTATTTGGTGAAAGCAGGATTAACGAATCCAAAAAGTGCCCTAATATCCATAATTTCCTTGTTATCTATTGAAACTCACAGACTCTACTATTCTATGGGTAGTGTCAATCATTGATTTTATATGTAACATGCCCATCCCCACCCACCCATATTACATAGAAAATATTCTACCCCCTACTCTTACTCTGTAAGACCTATTCTTTTCTTTGTAGGAATTGAGCTTTGTTGGTGCCTAGGGCCCAGGGGATTTAGAAGAGTAGGAGCCATAGAATTGTTCATGCTAGGAGGGTGAGAAATAAGAGTTATGGGAAACTAGCCATTGGGGGCACATGTAGGCCTATTCTATGGCTAGCTTGATGCTAGCCTATAATGGTTCTAAAGGCAAATTCTATACATAACATGGGTGAGGGGAGATTAGAAAGGGTGAACAACAGAGCTACTGGAAAACTGCTGCCCTCATATTCAAGTGCTACCCTTCGTGAATAGTAGGGGTGTTGCCACCTACCTACCTTTTTTATATAGTTCCATGTTACATATAGAATTGATCAATAATATGCCCTACTATCTATAGTTGGGGGACCCTTGGAGATAGTTATTTAATTGCTGCCCAGCTACCTAGAGTGCATGTTAGCCCTCATAAGGTCCAACTAGATAGGTCAGTCACATAAATGATGCATTCCCATCCCCACTATAGATAGGGTGGATAGGGGTTGATCAATGGTTTCAATCTTCTCCAAACAGAAGGCCTATCTCCTCCTACCCTAGCCCCTACTATTCTAAAGGGTGGCCCCTACTATTTGCTAGGGCACCACATGGTTCCCTACTATTCTAAGGGGGAATGAACTATAGCTTCCCACATGAACTACATCCCAACACACTATAGTTCCCACCCAACAACAACTATAGTCCTATAGGGTGGGGAGCTATGGGATTAATTAAGTGGATAGGTGGTTGGTGGCTAATGGGAGGTGATGAGGGGCAGCCATGAAACCAGAATTGGTCTAGTAGAATCAGCTTCTATATGTAACATGGGTGAGCTGGCTTTGAAGGATTCCTAATTGATTGATCTCTCAAGACCCTCATCCACTCATCCCCATTGTGCTTTAGTAGCAAGTCAGTTGCTATAGTAGGGAACCTCCTAACTATTCCATCGGGCAGCCATCCATTCCACATCTCACCCACCTCCTAGCTATTCCATCTATATAACTTTGTTCCACACATTCCATGTCTCATGGCCCCAATGGCTCTCGAGAAACTCAACCATCTTTACCTTTTATGTAAAACTCTCCATACTTTCATTTTTAGAATCACGATAGATTAGAGAAGTTTGTTTTGTAACATCCTGTTCAGGGATGCCTATTATGGCTTCCTTAGGTAGAAAGTGTCAGTTGTCACGAATGAGAGCTAAGATTAGATCTGAGAGGGAGCTGAATGTGTTTCTTAAGCAACATTTGTTGATGAGAATCTTTTTGTTTGTCACAACCTAGGGATTCACTCTATTCTTGATATGTGAGCTCAACTGGGTGACCAATTCACTTGTTAATAATGAAATAGAGTGAAAGAGGAAAACATCTAATCAGGGATTAAATCCACTCAATGTTCCAACACATATGGAGGGATGACAACTGGATAGATATTAGCAACATCCAAAGGAAGCTGGCCCTCCAGAGTGATCTTTATTGTTGGGGAATTGGAAATGACAAGTTTTGATGCCCAATCCTCAACTATGAGTTGAAGTTTACTCTGATGTAGCACCGAAACTACCACTTTCAATCGATCAAAAAAATGTTATAAATCCAAGGAAGTGGAAGTGAAACTTCTCTTTAATTCAGACTGGAAATAATTCTTCTCAGAAAGAAAACTATTAGAATCTACTTTCTTTCCATGAAACTATCCAACCAACCACCTCTGATAGCGAACCAACTAGGCACCTAGACTATTCTAGTTAGGCCTTCCACCCACCAACAACAACTATATCTCCCTAGGGAACTATAGGGTTAGACTACATTCTAGATTCTATATGTAACATGAATAATAGAATAATAGGATCAGGATACCATTAGTGGGGATTAGGAGTGGGGAACCTATAGGTAGTCATGTCCATGAGCCTAGAAAATGGTAGGGCTCTACCAGGGAGATACAATAATATATTTGATGGGATGCCTACCATAGAATTGTACAACCCTTTGTGGCCTTGTTTAATGAATTCATTCGGGCATGTGTAGTATAGAATCTAGTGATGGAAATGACCTATTATTATAAGGGGCTCTATCGCGAAGGGGAATTGAGTTCGATCACTGAACCAGTCATATGAGTGATCATTTTGATTAATGGAGAGATGGGGAGATATCATTTGGTCGCTTCACCAATCATATGAACCAAACACCCTACTATTTGAAGGGAAAGTTAGGGGTAGGTTAGGAGGGGAATTGATAAAGGTCACTTTGCTGAGCTAGACAATAATCTATTTTAGGTACTAGGGGCTAAGCACTAACCATTGTGATGCTACTTCTTTAGGGCATTACCACTTTTCCCTATGTATTTGAGTTGGATGCAAAGTCAGGACTTTGATATGGTTCTATTCCACAAGACTATTCCCAAGAATCGACAATGCTACAAGGTCAACTATAGCCCTATCCTCTATAGTGGGTGTTGGCATGTTACATATAGAATTTGGCAAGCCCTATCAATTCTATGGGGAATCATCTCTGTTGATCCCATATAATTGCCCTACTATTATAAGGGGGCAAGGGTGGGAAGAAAGTTGGGGTGGGTGCAAGTTCCCTCCCTTTCTCAATTCTATATGTAACATGAATAATAGAATAATAGGGGCGGGAATTCTAGCTCACAATATTTCCAACAATTTTCCACAGCACCCTATTATTCTAAAGGGCAATAGAAATTTAGCACTTCGAGCAGTTTTCCAACACATTTTCATAGAGAAATGTAGTATAAATGCAATATTTGTATAATAGAAATGTAGCACTTTCATATGAGGGTGACAACACTTTTTTCTATCAGCAACACCTCACCAGCACTCCAAGCCATGTTACATATATATAGGAAATCCATTCAACATGTCCTTAGAAGTGGAGGATTAGAGAAAAGTAAACATGCTCATGCATCTCACTCAATATCATTGTCATCAGATGTCCCCAACTAGGCTTATCTGGCAGTGTTCTAGCCTTGTATTTCTCATTCATAATAACTATTCTACTAGGAATCAAAAGGAGCCTTCTCACATTCAAAATTTTTTCATCTTGCAGATTTTGGGCAATCCTAAAGAACCAATGATCATGAACAAAGAAATTATTGCGTGATTATGTGCTCTCTTTACCTAGTTTTGCATGGAGATTTCTCGAGAGCGTGTGGCCTCATTTCTAGGGGGGAACTATACATTTAGCAATTCATTGCTCCAAGGCTTCTAGAAAGATGACACTCCCCCATATTCAGGCCACCTTCCCTGAGTTGAAGCTGGAGCAAGTTCATCGCACATTTCAAAACAACTAGTTGTCACTCATGAAGTTAGTCTCAGGAAGTACCGATGTCACCCCTATCCTTTCTATTGATTCAATGATCCCAGAGAATGACACTCGGGTGGTAGGGAACAATCTAAAGGAACAGGGAGCATATAAGCTAAGGGGAAACCAACCTTCAAAGGAAATGCTAAAGTGAGATGATGCACGGTGGCAATATCCATGTGGAGACTCCTAGAAATTAGAAACCCCTTGTGATCCTATTCCCTGCATGGTACTCCCCCCCCCCCACCATATGCTTCTATCTTGCAAAACATAGTCAAATGTTTGGGGATGATGGATTTCAAGCCTTTTGCCCCTGAGCAACTGGGAGATTTATGGGACATTTGACAGTGCCTTTCAACAGAGTGGACCTTGAGTTCTCGACCTCTTGGTAAAAAAAAACTTTTGATTCAGGGTATTCCAACTGGCCCCTTCTATCTCCCCCCCCTCTAGATTAATTGGACCCCACCAACCATATTCCCCTTAGGATGATGGGGTCACTATTGTAATGACCGAATGATAAAAATTGCAGGTGGTGGGATTAGGTATGCATTGGTGGTAGAGTCACTCTACATCCCAGGGAGGTAGATAGATCACCTTTGCTTCTGAAATGACTGGAGGAGGAATTAGGACATTAATGTTATGTATAGAATATAATCTTCAAAACTCAGTTCCCCTACTATCTTAGAATAGTAGGGCAGTGTTACAATTTATAGGGAGGGGCTTGATCCAGTTTCCCATATAATAAAAGGGCCAACTCCAAACAAGTTCCCTGCCTCCCTCATTGGGCTATAACATCAAACTACCCTACCCCTATAATTCTATGGGCTATGGAAAACCTAGGCCCTTATAGAAAAGAGGGGATCCCTACAAGGGCTAGCCCCTACTATTCTATGGGTTAGGTCTCATTGGCTCAACCTGCCTACTCATTTAAACCCGGGGGTGTGGGAAGGGACCTGCTCATTGGCTCAATTCAATGCCCCATCCTTCACTCATTGTGGGTAGGAGCTTACCTCCCTAACTAACCCAAACCAATTGTTAGGATTGGGCCTCCCTAAGTTCCTTGTTACTCCACCTATCTAATGGCTATAGATTGTCGTCAAATTAACCTCTGAGAACCCCCTACTCTTCTATAGGTGGTTTGGTTATCCTATTGTTTACTCCCTTGGTCATGTATTTGTGAAGGCTTCTACTAATTCATCAGGGGTCCCTACAATTCTATGGGCTCAAGTGAGCCCAAGTCCAGTGAACCAAATCCTTATAATAGTCAGGGGTGGATGGATGCAAATAAAGTGTCATTGTCTAGGTGAATAGGGTAGATGGCCCTATGATTATAATGGGCATGCAGGATTCCGAACCATGCATGCATGTAGGGGTGAAGGATGAGAATAATCCTACCTTTTTATCTGGGAAGAACCTCATTATTGACATGGGCAGGAAGGAGGCTCAAATCAAACAATATACTGGGCTTCAAATCAATACTTCTAAAATGCTAGATAGTTGATCATGCTTTTATTTCCTTTCTTTCTTTGGATAGATAGATTGAATAGTTTCCTTCCCACCCCCACTATTCGGTCCTCAACATCATTTAGCTCCTTCCTCTACACTAGTCCTATATTTTGAGTTAAGGTACAACATGCCCACTTTAAATTAAGATAGGCCCATCTATTCATCAACCAAGCTTGGGCCTCTTGATATCTGGTAGTCTACTCCCTGAAGGATATCAAGAAAGGTAAACTATGCTTTTGATTAGTTGAGGTCCCTGATCAAATTAGTTCTCCCTGATGTCATTGAGGATAATTAATTAAAGGCAGGCTAGGGGTGAGGATGGATTAAGCTTAAACTTGTGGATGGATGAACAATAATAGAAGAGGGATGGAAAACCAATTTATAGAGGAGGTAAGAGTTGCGAGAGAATGAGCCTATAAGCAGGGGAGGAGCGGTGAGATAGGTTGGAAGAGATAGTTCCTGACCCCTACTATTCTATGGGCATGAGAAATAGGTATGTCTTGCTCCTACCTTCTATAGGGGGTTCAGATGGCCATTTCAAGATGACACAAGGAGATCTTGCCTTAGGCCCATTAAAATAGTAGGGCCTATCTATTCCTATCTATAGTTGTAATGAGTTAGACTATCAAATAGAGAAGCCTTACCTTCTAAATAGGAGATCATAATTCACCTTCTCGGGATTTCCTATTCTAACTTCCCTAGCCGGGCCATGCAAGCACCAACCTAGGGGTGTGGGATGGAGCAGGAACCCTTGGTTGTTTATCTCAAATAGAATCAAGCGAGAGGTAAAGTCAAGGATTTTTTCGGTGAGCACTATGGATTTACCTTCATTTACTACTATGGAATGGAAGGGCACCAAATCCTTCATCCTTGACAGCCTAAATTGAACACCTTATATAAACTAAGAATTAGGTTGAGCTGGCTCCATTTCCCACCTACACTTCATAGCCACCCATACATTCCTCATGGTCAGTCCCAGCCCCACCATCCATATATTCTAGAGCACCCAGAGTTCAATGAAGGAAATCCCAAGGCCCCTTCTATTCTAAGGTTCATTCAAAGACCCAAGGCCCCTACTATTTTAAGGGCAATTCAAATAATGTTAGGCTAGAAACCTACTATAGTTTATGGGTGGAAGGGCCCCTACTATTCTATGGTAGTGCTAGACCCTACAATAACATAATAAGGGGCCCTTTACCCTTTATAATAGTAGGGGTAGGGGGGTTGAATTAATTAGGCCCTTTATATAGATGGACAATGTTAGTGCTCATGTGGGATAAGGCCAACGAGGGATCTAGTTTCCTTCCAACTATCTCACCCGTACAACTCTATGGGGCATCTTGGGGTGGGAGGAGACAAGGTAGTTAAAGTCCTAAATACACCACCTATAGGAACATGTAACACAAATAGGAGAGGCATAGAAGGCAATGAAGATGGAGGTAGAGGCAAGGGTTTCAAAAGTAGGGATGACAACAGTAGATTTAGTTCCAAGGGCACCTTAGAATAGTAGGGGCATTCCGGTGCCATATCTTACTATTCAAGTTCCATTCATTTCATATCTTGTCTCATATCTTGTTAGAGATTCAAACCCAGTAGCTAACCCTATAGATCCGACAAGTGCAGTCGAATAATCTATTTACCTTGAACCAGCCATGATCTAAGTAAAGGCAACATAATGCCCCTACTATTCGAAGGCACTCTCAAAGGTGGCAGCATCTAACCCATTGGATCTAAAGCCACCAACAAAGCCAGACCCTACTCTACATAGTTATGCCATTTAATGAGTACCAAAACAAGCTGCTATAGAGGCATTATCAGGTTGTAGAAAATCTTCACTTATACCTAATTAATTGTAAGGGAAGTTCTAGATTCTTATATTGTTTCATATGTCATAGCCGCTAAGTTGATTCAGTTGGTGAAGCAGAGTCTGACTATAAAGATCGAGACCCAGTGACATATCCATTCCCTACAAATGCATAGGCATGAGTTGGGGCAGAGATATTAGAAGATCCAAAGCTATTCCCAGCTACAAAGCAAGCATATCCACTAGCAGCTAGAGAAAGGATAGGAGCTCAGCTAAGGACAGAACCAACAACCCTTTCAAATTCTATGGGCAGGTGCATGCAGATGCATACGTATAGACATAGACAAGAGAACCTATAGAAGTAGTAGAAAAGGAAGAAGCTAGGGTTGTAGGTCCTCCCTTTTACAAAAAAGGGGGCTCTACCCTTAGAATAGTAGGGCTATGGGTAGTGTATGCACCCTAAAATGGTCGCCTAGACTTTGGGCCCCATTTCTACAATTTATCAAATCTCTGAATCAATATTTTCAAATATCAACAATATCAATTATATCAATTTCCTTGATCAAATCATAATCAATTCAATATTTCCTAAGGTTTGAGCCTTATTTAATTTAAAAGAGAAAAAAATAAAAATAAAAATCTTATTTAATTAAGAGAACATGCTCCCTTTTAATTAATTAAAAATCTCTTTTAATTAAATAATAAAATCAATTTATCCTAAGCCTTTATTTAAGTAAAAGGAATTTCCTCCCCTTTTATTTAAATAAAAAATCCCCACTTTTCCTCTTATCCTAAGTTGCACAAATAAAGCATTTATTCTTATTTTATAAAAAGGGAAAAGCACTTTTTGTCTCACATGGACACAAAGGTCAACTCTTATTTTCTCATTGGAGGATATTTGTGCACAAGGATCAAGTTTTTTTTTTCTCCACCATTGATTAAGTCTTTGGCCTCTTAATCTCAATGGTCCATTCCTTTTCATTTCCTATAAAAGAAGAGCTCTCTTCCTCATTTTCATATCTTAGGTTTTCATGTTAATGTTATGGTGCAGGTTTTCTAGGTCATTTCGAGCTCTTTGAAGACATTCTTGCATTCAAGCTTTGAAGACATTGTTGTTGCATTTCATTTAGCTTATTTTCTTACATCATAGTTACATGATAATTACATTTTTAGTATAGATTTCTTTTATGCAATAGATTAATCTCACATAGCTTAATAGGAGGATTTGTAACACTTGTATTTTCCTTTCATAGCATAGCTTGCATCTTTCATTGTCATAGATTAGTTTGCATTGCATTGCATCCATATTGATTTCATTGGAGATATTGGCATTGTTGCCCTTGTTTTCATTGTGAATCTCTCATTATGTGGTTGACTAGAAAGGTCATGAGTTTATAGCTCTAGCTAAGAGCAATTTTATAATTCTTGCAACTCCATGCATAGAGAGCTATGTATTGATTTGTGAGGGCTCATTCTTGAGTTTTCTTGCATGTAAGGATTCATAGAAGTGTGGTCACATTTTCACCATACAGGTAGCATATCCAAATTGAGCAGATTCAAATTAGATATTTCATTCCCTATGTTGTGCCTATAGCTTATCCACCACCTTTGTCAGCATACCTTCGAGTAGATTATGCCCCAACTATAGATAGTAGGGCATATTAATCACATTAGGGATGAATTTTTCAATCACTGGGGAGTGAAATAGAAAGATAGTTGATCAACCTATAATGGTTCTAAAGGCATATTCTATATGTAACATGCCCCCTTTCAAATAGTAGGGCCATTAGAATAGTAGGGGTAGGACAAAGCACTAGAAAAGGGATACTCTTAGTGGAAGTATAGTCAGGATGGCCCTACAATAATATAGAAGGGGGGATCTTGCATTCACCTGAAATTAGCATGGGAATCTTGGGAACAATAATTCCTCCCACCTACAATTATAGAAAAAAGGGGCAATAGTAGGGCCTGACCGCATACTCTAGCTTCAACCCATGATGAACTAACAACACAGCACTACCAAACTCTGGACTAAGGCATAAAGTACTCAACTATAGTGCCGAGGGGGTGGGGGTTCAACAATAGAATGCTGATTTTAAGGGCTAGAGATTGATAGCTTGCTAAGCATGGGGGTATTGACCAACCTATGGGTACATAGGGAAGTCTAGTGGAAAATGGAAAAGGCATTTTTTTGGCATTCGATGCCCTATCAATATTTACATCTAAAAAGTATCTTCCTTGCATCGAATAGTTAAAGTGGAGTTCACTGCAAAGAGTCTCTTTAACTAGAAGCCTTTGATCTATTGATCCTCTAGATCAAGTGGGCTATCTCCTAGCTCTAAGTGGGTCAATGCTTATCCCCATTACTTCCCAAGTTTAGGGACTTATGGGTCTCAGCCATAGAGCATTAGATCCTAGAACCATGACCATTTTGAAGCACCACATTCCTCTATGGCCTCATCATCCTAGTGGACTCAGGAGGTTGAGCGGGTAGATACTAGTGGCATTCATCAACAGAGAATTAGGATCTTTCCCTCTATTCCTATATGATAGTGCCTTGCAAATTATTCACCTTGGTAGTTGGGCCCATAGTGCAACACTTGGATTACTTCTAGTCCTCATTCTCAATTATGCCTAGGTGTACCTAATCCACCTAGCAATGGTGGTCGCCCCTAGGTTTTTGGAGCATTAGGGATGGAGGGTACCCTCAAGTGACTAGTGCACAGTGACTTAGGACCAACCATGCTAGCATAATATAGACTCCCCCTATCTCGGGGTTGTGGCAACCAAATTTTCACAATGAAGTGTCTTAAATGATCACTACCACTACTATATAAAGTAGTAGTGACTGGTTGAACCCACATGGTCTAACCCAACTTTTATCCCTTTAGCCCTGAGATGGCAAGGAGGGAGGGTTGGGAGATAAGAAGATGCCCCCGATAGTGACACTGATATCTATAATAGAAGTATTCCTCTATGGCAAGCTTGAACCCCATTATTCTCCTAGGTAGGGAAGTTCCATTTACCAAGGTTGTCCCACTTATCAACTTGATGTTAAGCTCTTCTCACACATGGTGTAAGCTGGACTCACTATCCTTAGATTAGGAGGCTTTTCAAATGTAGCCTGATTCGATTGATCGCTCTCCAAAAGATAGTGTAGTTGCCTAAGATCCACCCTACATGATGATGTAAATACCTATCTCACATTTATGGGAATACCTATCTCACATTTTCACTTTGTCATTCCACCTACCCTTCCTTCTTGTCCTCACTACATTCGAACAAGGTATAATACTTCAATATGGTTATTATTAATATTACTACATAACATGATGATATAGAATAATAATCATTACACCATTTGAACTAGACCCTAGAGTTCTTTTTAAGGCCCTCTCAAATCCCTGTAGGGATAGGGGAGCTAGCCTATAATTTGAGAGAGAGACAATTCATCAAGCTCCGAGGAATAAAAGTTCTACAGATCCCTATCCTCAACCAACCATGTGACATATATAAAATGGACCCTACCTAGCTAGGAGGTTACTATACTATAGAAGCTAGTGCATGCATGCAAAGGGCCCCTACTATTCTATGGTCTATTTTCTGGTGCATGTAGAGGGATCTATGTATCTTTAGGGAGGGTTCTTTATATTTAGGGAGGTATCTCACCCTCATTTCCTGGTCGGGAGCTAGAGTTCTTAAATTAGGTTGGGTCATCCATCTTCTAAATTCGGTCTACCTACTGGTCCTCGTCACTATGGAACAAGCCATGAGGGTTGAATTGGCACATGCCAATTCATTCCTTTCTGTACCTTGAGCAACTATAAAAGCAATAGGGCCACTTATGGAGGCCATCAAGAGTAGAATTCCCTCCCACCCTTGCATGTGAATGCACAAGGTGATAGGTTAGCTCCAGCCAGTTCATTAATATCCATTGTCCTAATACAGACCAACTACCAGCTATGATGTTGAGCTAGCAACTGATATAATTTGACTTCTTTCAATACCAGCTATGAATTTCTAGTGAGAGTGAGTAGCATTTGGGTGGTTGACCATAGGCTACCTCGAAGGGATAGTTGGGTGTTCATGGGGAAGTTGCACTAGGATTAATTGGACTAGAGTAATCAAAGCTTAGATCGAAGTATCAACTTCATTTCTTTCTCCATCATCAGACCTAGTTGCTGAATCAGACACTGCCCTTTAGAATAGTAGAGGGCCCATAGAATAGTAGGGTCCCACCCCCCCTCCAATAAGTTACGTTGCGGGTGGGAGGAATAAACCCTATTGTTCTCATTTCATGTATAGTAGTGGGCATGTTATGTATAGAATCAACTATCAAGCCCCGACCTATTCTTGATGATGGACTCCCGTTGCTCTGGAAGATTACAGCAGAAGGGGAGAGGCTCTAGGGTATCGATGCCATTCCCTTGGTAGAGGGTCCAAGGGAGAGTAGCATCAGTAGGTAGATTGGTGTGTATCCTAAAGTGCTTCTAGGGTGAGGGCATAACTTCTTAGGAGACTATGGGTGAATCATGGATATATCCCTGGTAGTTAGGTGAGAGAAGATCTACAAAACCTTGGCAAGTTGGTGATAACGTTCACCACCCAATACCACCTCTATATCCACCCACGGGCCCCTCAAATTATACAGCCTACTGGGCTAGCCCCATAGAATTAATTGTAGCATTGCAAATAGTAGGTGTCATGTTTTAAACCTATTTTCCTTAGCCCCTACTATTCTATGGAGGGTCGATGTCATTTTTCTTGCACATATGTCAAAATTCTCAAATGCATGTTCATTGTGAAGGAGATGGCCATCAGTTGCTTATTGTAGTATTATCATAATTGCATAACACCTGATAAGAATAAACATTGTATCAATTTATATGAATTGATTAAAATAGAAATAATAATAGGGTGTGGCCAAGTGGTAAGGCAACAGGTTTTTGTCCTATTATTTCAAAGGTTGGAATCCTTCCGTCCTAGGTGGAACAATATTATTGGAAATTTAAAAAAAGACTATACTTATAGAACAAAAATATGATTTCAATAAGATCTAAATAAAGAAAGGTATATTTTTGTGGTGTAGGATGGGAATACAGATAACAATATTAGATCAAAAATATAGAAAGAATATAATGCTCATGCAAATGCAATAATTAATGGGATATTATGATTTCATTCTACAAGAAGGGGATATGGCAGAATCGGTAGATGTTGCGGACTTAAATTTTTTGAGCCTTGGTATGCAAACTTACCAAGTGATAGCATCCAAATCCAGGGAATCCTGGGTTTTTTTGAATGGGCAATCCTAAGCCAAATCCAATTTCTAGAGACAAAGGTTTCCTTTCTGACAAAGGGATAGGTGCAGAGACTCAATGAAATCTATTCTAATGCATAAACATAATTTCAATTGGATACAATCCATTATTTACATGTCTTTTGTATTTTATTGAACACTTGAAAAAGTGTTATATATAACCAATAAATAAAAATAATGATTGGAGCTCTAGGTTTGTTTTGAAAGAATATGCCTAGCTTCAAGTTGATTGAAATTGAAGGATTTTTCATTCCATTTTTAGAAAACATTAAGATCTTATAGAAATTATTAAAAATATTTTTTTTTAAATTTCTTTTAAAGTTAGTAAATATTAGGAATCTCTCTCCCTCTCACCTATACATGCATTTTTAGTAAAGTTAGTAAATATTAGTTAGTTATTTGTTTTAAATAATTTTTAGTTTGTAGAAATCTTAGAAAATCATATTTAAATTTTAGAAATTGATCTAGTAGTATGTTAGATTATGTTATAAAATTGTAGTAGTAAGTTTCTAGGACCCTTATCCCTCCCTTTCGACATATTAAGACACATAGGATCCCTTAGGAGTCTCAAGACCTTATAATACATATTAGGATGTCCTAGGACCCATTGATGTATGTTAGGTTCCATTAATACATACAAGGACTCATTGTTTCCCTCAAGGCTCCTTAATACATATTAGGATGAATTAATGTAACCTATAATCCCTTAGGACTTGTTATGATGCCTACAACATCCCTTTAAGACATTCTAGGACCTTTACGCATTTCTTATGACATCTTAAGACACATAGGACCCCTTAGGACACATACGACCCATTATTATATCTTAAAATGTCCTAGGACCCATTCATCCATCTTAGCTTATGTTAATACATATGCGAACCCATCATTTCTCGCAAGAACCCTTAAGACATACTAGTATCAATTAATGTAACCTAAGATCCCTTAGATCACTTATCACACCTATGACCCATTAACATTATTAGACCATTATACATCCCTTACGACATTTTAAGACACATATGACCCCTTCGGATCCTCAAGACCCATTAACATATCTTAGGTTGTCCTAGGACACATTTATGTATCTTAGATTCAATTAATACATACAAGAATCCACTAATGTAACATACGACCCCTTAGGACCTCTTATGTTACCCACAACCCCTTAAGACACTCTAGCACCCTTATCCATCCCTTACACTATCTTAAGACACATAGGACCCATTGTTTCCTTCAAGAAACCTTAATACATACTAGGATCAATTAATGTAATGTAGGATCTCTTACAACCACTTATTGCATCTATGACCCATTAACATTCTCGGACCCTTATATGGATCCCTTATGAAATCTTAAAAAAAATATGAAACCTTAGGACCCCAAAGACCCATTAAAGAATCTTAGGATGTTCTAGGACCCATTGATGTATCTTATGTTCCATTAATACATACAAGGACCCATTATCACCTTGAATACCCCTTAAGAAATACTAGGATCCCTAAGGACCTCTTATGACACATAAAACCCCTTAAGACATTGTAGGACCTTTATCCATCCCTTACAACATCTTGAGATACCTAAGATGCATTAGGACCCCCAAGACACATTAATATATCTTAGGATGTCCTGGGACCCATTCATGTATCTTGCATTCTATTAATACATAAGAGGACCCATTTATTTGCCTCCAAGACCCTTTCGATATATTAGGATCAATTAATTTAATCTATAATCCATTAGAAGCACTTATGACACCTAAAAAGACTTAAGACATTATAGGAACCTTATCCATTCCTCATAACATGTAAAGACACATATCACCCCTTCTGACCTCCAAGACCAATTAATGTATCATAAGATTCCCTAGTACCCATTCATGTATCTTAGGTTCTATTAATTATATGAGGACCCTTTGTCACTGTGAACAACCCTTAATACATTCTAGGAAACTTATCCATCCCTTATGATGTCTTAAGATACATAGGACCACAAAGACCCATTAATGTATCTTAGTAAGTCGTAGCACCCATTCATGTATCTTAGGACCCTTAAGACCTAATAGGACTAATATGACCTATTAAAATCAATTAGTACATCCTAGGACCTTGAAGACCTAATAAGACAACTTATTTGACCTAATAGGAACTACTAATACCAATTAGTAAATCCAAGGACCCTTTAGGACTATTAGTACACTCTAGGTTCCTTTAAGACCCCTATTGTGACCTAAAACTCTTTAAGAACCCTTAGGATCCTTAGGACCTATAGTAGGACCCCTTAAGACTTAATAAGATAGGACTTAACACCTAATAGGACTAATATGACTTATTAAAATCAATTAGTACATCCTAGGACCCTTAAGACCTAATAAGACCACTTACTTGACGTAATAGGACCTATTAATACCAATTAGTACATCCTAGGACCCTTAAGACCTAATAGGACCACTTACTTGACCTAATAGGACCTATTAATACCAATTAGTACATCCAAGGACCCTTTAGGACTATTAGTACACTCTACATTCTTTAAGACCCCTATTGTGACATAAAGCTATTTAACAAGCCTTAAAACATAAAATAGGACCACTTAAGACATAATAGGACCCCTTAAGACTTAATATGATTGGACTTAAGACCTAATAGGAATAATATGACCTATTAAAATCAATTAGTACATCCTAGGACCCTTAAGACCCAATAAGTCCACTTACTTGACGTAATATGACCTATTTTAATACCAATTTGTACATTCAAGGGCCCTTTACAACTATTAGTACACTCTAGTATTGTAAATTTAAGTATAATTTTATATATTCAAATATTTCTTTCCATTTTACATGCAATTATAACATGTAATCAAGTACTTAATTGTTAACACTTAGCTTTCACATGTTATGTATCTAGATAGCCACTCAAGATGGCTTAGAGAGTCCATCCATACATCTTTAGCAGATAGCATATACATAGATACTTGTGTAAGTGTATTGACAAGTTTAGAGGAGATGACTACTAGATTGAGATCCCACTCCTCCTTCACAACTTAGGTAATTGCTACTATTTTTTGAGAGTTGAGAGCTGAGGTCTCGGGTGATATTTCCTTGGAGATTGTTCAGAGCTGTGTCCCGAAGGGAACCATCAAATGAGAGGTTTTTACCCATTTTATGAGGAGAAGCACAAGGTGAGGGCATATGAGGTCACACGGTGTGTGATTCCTTGGATCACATGCATGATATACCCTCAATTTCTTGAAGTACATGGTCGTTATCCTAATAACAACCAAATTCCTTTATATTTTGCATAGCAGTTGTACGCTGAGTTTCATTTGGGACTTAGGGTCAACTATATAGATCTTCCTAGATATTACAATTAGGGGCACGCTAGGGTTGCAAACCATGATCATTAGCATAGGGCTAATCAAGTTGTACATCCTTGTAGATAGCTAGTTGGATAGAGGACTCTAGCAGTGGCACCAATGATGGCTGCTACTATAGATAGAGTGGTCATTGCTTCTTAGTGCGAAGTAGTGGATAGGATAGGGAAGATTGCTTATGTAGCCACCTCCATGACTTTAGATTGAGTGGGAAGATACATTTTGACTAGATTGAGTTGAGCCAGATCATCTTCTAAGGCTTCATCTAGTACTTCTACAAGTTTCAGTGATGAGACATATATAGGTAGGTCTTCCTACACTTGGAGAGATACAAGAACTTTCAATTCATCATAGTCATTTAGGTGTGGCCCTTTACTTTTTCAAGGATCTCTTGCACTCCTATTATTATATTATTGACATGCAGAGGATCTGAGTACATTCATTTAGGGATGTCATCAAACTTACACAGGATCTTATACTTCTACTGACACATGACACACCATCTAGTCAGGAACAACATAGTGTAGAGCACTCTACACCCACAAATCAGTCTATAGGTGTAGAGCTAGGTATACAGGTTGGAGATGTACACATCACCACTAAGGGCCTAGACACATTTGATGAGAAGTTACATGGGTTGGGTCAAGTGGACATTGGCATTGATGTTGGATCATTTACAGATATTTTATTTAATCCCGATGGTTCAAGCTCTACATCACTCCCATCCCAACTAGTGTCACCCCTAAAATTTTAATCACTAGAGAGTTTCAGGATTGAAGGTAGTGTGGGTGATGTAGCTTTAGTTGATGATATGATGGTGCAACATGTTGATGATCCTCCTGCTCCTAAGACCTAGGTATATAAAGTTTTCTTTTCTCCTTTCTTAGGAGTTTAAGTGAATAATTAACTATAGATGTGTGTATTGATGTTTGTTCAATGTTTAATATTTTTTAGGCACAGTTAGTAGAGCTTGTTACCTCTAGTATGGGCTCGAAGAATCTTCATATGAGAGATCTAGTATATGTGACACCTACTAGTGGTGAGATAATTTTTAGATTGCTTGGTTAGATGCTTGGGTAGATACTTGGGTAGATGCTTGGGTATGCCCAATGTGTGGGTATTCCCATGGCATTCATTTGCACTTGGCCAAGACTCTAGGCAGCGCCAACCCCTACAGTGGGTTGTGGTGGGAAAGTTGTTGTGAATGTGGGTGGGATAGTGGGGTTTTGTGATGCAGGTAGGGGAGCTTGGGATATTATGTGTGGCATTCCTATTGTGAAAGTGACTCATTGGGCCTATGCACCGACATCAAATGTGAGAGAAATTTGCATGGATTGGGATTGTGTGATAGACTGGGCAGGTGCAGGTGGTGTGGTTTGTGCTACTGCCTATGAAAGGGGTGTTGATCTAGTGGGAGGTAGTTTTGCTTGGGTAGACACTTGGGTGGATGCTTGCGATTGAGTGGCTACTTGCAAGGATGCATGTGAAGGTGGTGTGCCCATAATGGAAAGTGGATTACTTCTGAGGATTGTTGCACCAGGTTGCAAGAGACGTGGAATGGATGATGTTATATGGGATACTTGCATTGTCAGATCATAGATTTTCTAGATGACAAAGGGATCAACATTGGCGGAGATGTAGAGGGGTTTTGTGGGATCAAAGGCATGTAATTATGGGGGAATGGGAGTACCCTCATGTGCATATTTTTCCAAGATGGAAAGATGGTTTTGTGTAATGATCATGCTTACCATTTGTGCATGTCCTGGAAGACACATGAAAGCTTCCATGGAGCTGGTTGTAGGTGTCTCATTGGGATCTTCCCACACATTCTGAACCAAAGGTGGCTATGGATCGTACATCACCATAGTGCAAGTAAGATCATTTGGGTCTACAGAACTAGTAAATTTTTTGGGATCCATTCCTTTCCATTTCTTTAATCATGTCTCAGTAGGCATGAAAATGCAAAGTCCTAAGATGAGGGGGACTATAGGTGTATTGAAATGATGCTAGGGACAAGGATTTTTAGATTAGGATGAGGTTGATGATAACCTAGATGCAGGATGGTGGATGATGGAGTATTTTGATGGTGAATTTATCTAACGGATTGTGATGAGATATCTTTCTTGATGTGGGATCAAAATATGTGGGATTGTTGTCCTTGGATAGACTTGTGATCTTTAGAAAATGGGATCATTACTAGTGTAAACCAATCTCTAGAGCGAGATGATGAGGTTCGCAAGAGAAATTACTAGCTACCCTAGATAAGGCTTAGTTAAAGGGTGTAGCTAAGATTTTGATTCTAAGGATGAGGTTTGGAAAACTTAGGGTGAGTCCTTAGATGTGTTGGGGATTTTGGATGATGGTTCTCAGATTTGGATATGAGGCAATGCTAGATGATGGTACTTAAAGGATGATGCAAATGTTCTTATGGGTCTATCTAAGATGAAAAGATGTTGAGACAACTTCACAGTTTTGGAGATGGGTGGAGATTGTGCATACTAGTCTTGACTTTCTACTCAGACAAATCAACGGTTAACTCAGATGCGAAAGAAAAACTATTTAATCTATGCATTTTATTTGATATTATCCAATATGGCTTGGTACTTCTCTACTTCTCAGGTTGCAGTGACAATGGGTTGGTAATATTTAAGTTTCCTTTTGACAACTTTCTTCTCTTGATATGCACGTGGTGTTGGTAACTTAGATTTCTTGTGCTTCACATGTGTGGTCATAGATCAAAAGGAATATCTCTTCTCTCTGAACACTAGAATAGATCAAGATATGAAGTGACTACAGTAAGTATACCTTGGCTTGGTTTGAACAAAACTTGACTTTTCTTTTAGGATAGTGTTGACAAACAGTCTTCACAAGAGACAAAGCAATCTTGTGGGGAAAACATGAAGATGATCTCTTTGGAAAAAGAACTTTAATAAATCTGATTTTTTGTATGTTCAATGGATTTTTTCACTGGGCCTGATTACTTTTGAGAACACATACAAGGAATTTCTACCTACAAGACAGGCGACTGTCACAACCTTTGCCCACAACTTGATATCCCAAAAGAGGAATACATATGGTGAGTAATCATCAGGTGACCCAAAAAACTACTTGGGTTGGTCCTTACACAAAGATTATGATACTTTTAGGAGTAGATTGGGTGGGCTTCTAATTAATGGCTTCTAGTAAGATCCATGGCATCCCCCCAATCAGTTTGTACATGCATGACTCAATTAAGAGCCTAGTTGACCATGTCAAAATCATAGGGATATTCACATACCTCAAGCTACCATCATAACGCCTCACCTGAGCTTGAGGGGATAAGACAAGATTTTAATCAACACCTTATTTATATACCAATTGGGGAATTATCAGTTTGAGGTCATTCTCTAAAGAGGAAGCGCTTCTCTCTAGACAGGCCTCGCTAGAAGTGTTGTCAATTAGACTTGATCTTTCTCTTCACCCAAGATCCGTGAAGGCAAGGGGAGAGCATACAAATAAAAGTGGTTTTTTTCCATGTCACTTAATTTAACAAGGTTTTTGCAAAGAATTTAAAAGCTCGAAGGAAGTGTTGAAAAACACTCTTTCAAACATGCCAAGAAGTATTCATTCCAAATTGAACCTAGTTTAGACGAAGTGTTTTCTATTCTAGAACATCAAACACTCCTTTTAGCACTGAAGACTTTGTTTGATCAACTTTTAAACACCAAATCAAAATGTTCTCATTGCGTTGATTGATTATGCTTAGGCATTCAAGATTGGGTTTTGTTGATTTTAAGCACCAAAATGAAGTGTGATGTTTGCCTTGTTCAATTTTAACCTTTGCTTATTTTAAGCCCAAATCGAAATGATGAAGTGTTGTGTAGGCATACAATATTATTTTTAATGCACCAAATGACAGTGAGTAAATTTTGTTTTAAAATTTTAAACCCACGTTCCCGCAAAAACCTACAAACCTGCAATAGGAAAAATTGTGTTCCCACAAAGCTATACAGGCATTCATGTGGTATTGTTAGAATATTAAAAAATTGATAGAATGTAATAAATGATGGATAGGGCATGATACCTATGGACACATTCCCATAATCAATGGCATTCCTATGGAGGCAACAGTCAATCCCGCGTTATGGGAATGAAGGCAGAAACTAAAAAAATATGTTAATAGTGTTGTATGACTTACAAAATCTAGAGGCACACCATCCTGGTCAAATAGCATTCTCACGAAGTCAATAGTCAATCCCGTGTTGTGGGAATGAAGGCGAAAAAGCTTAAAAAAGGATTAAATGCCCCACGACTTACAAAAAAATAAATAGGCAATCCCACCTGGTAAACCTGCATTCCCGCATTATGGGAATGCAGTCCCACAAAGTGGGTATAGTGAGTCACTGGTGAAGTCAGGACAAAGAGAAAAAAAGATGAGAAAAATAGAAGTTTCGCTATGGGAATGTGTTCCCATAGTCCTTAGAGGCATTCACACGTCCGTACCAGTGTTCTCACAAAACTGTAGATTTTTTAGATGTTGATGTTGTGTAAAATCTGAATGTAAAAATATATGTACAAATGTGTCTTCTTCGGCCCTAAACTTGCAAAATACCCAAAAAACCCTTGCAACACACTCAAACATCAAAAAACCTTAGTATTTGAGTTAGTTTTGCAAAGAAAAATAAAAAAGATGAAGAGAAATGACCCTTGAAGTGGGTCCCACTGGGCCTGCCAAAATGTAACTACCTAAAATGCAATCTTAAGGAATATGAAGCAAGTTAAACATTCAACAAAGCAATCTAAATAAACACTTATGCTAAGACCTACAAAATAAAGACAAAACCCAAAGGAATGCAAACCTCAATCCCAAGAAATCTCCAAGTTGTAGAAGATTTGTCCAAGGATGGAATGTGTGCTAAATGCTATTGCTTAAAGCTTCAATGGATGAGGAGAGATTTTGGCATTATAAGGCTATGATGTATGTTTTTTTCTCTTCAAAAGGGCATCATGGATGCTTTTTTCTCTTCAAAAGGGCATGATAACTTTTCTCAAATGGTGGATGAAAATGAAGGAGAAAGAGGTTTGATTTAAAGGAAAATGGGAGGTGAATGGATGGTCAAGATGCAAACTTGAGGAAGGGTTGAGATGCATCCAAGAGAGAGCACATGGATTGTGTTTTCTCAAATGCATAGCATTGTGACAAGTGTCACAATGGGGGAGGATAAGAGGAGGGGCAAAATCCTTGAGAGATGTAACCACTTTGGGAGGTGTGAGAGGGGACAAGTGTGTAAGAGATGTGTAAGAGGCTTTATGATTTGGCATTAGAAGATGTGGTGATGTGACATGAGGGTTGACTTGTGTTGCCTTAGTATTTCTTAATCCTTAGATTATGATTGTTCAAATGTTTAAGAGGTGATTAGCTTTGGATTAGAGGGTAAGTGGAGGATTAGAGAGATGTGATAGGAGGAGAGAGAATGAGTGGAGGGTTAGATTAGCGAAGCATGGATTATTAGCTGAATGGAGGAGGATTAGGATTTTTAGAATTAAATATTTTATTTAATTCCAAGTGGGAGGAAAAAAGGGGGTTTGCGAATTAATTTATTTAGATAAGTGCATCCATTTAAATTAATAGAAGAATAGGGATTTAATTAATTATCCGACTATAGGTTTGTCATTTAGATAATTAATTGGACTATAGTTAATTAATTAAATTAATTAACTAGGGGATGACATAAATTAATTAAATAATAATATTTAATTAATAAGATGTCCTAGGAGAAGACTAAATAAAGTTACTAAATGATGTAATCAAATTTAGGTGTCTACAATATGTTCCTAAAATTTAGGGTACAATAGTTATGAATATTTTAATTCACTTTAGAAAATAAAAGGGAAAACTTACCCTAGAATGATAATCCAAATAATTTACATTGGGTAAAGTAAAATATTTTATTTAAATATTTTTGAAAAACCAAAATTTGTAATGTCAAAACTATTAAATAATTTTAGCTTTAGCAATATTTAAATGCTTTAAATTAAATAAATAAAATAACATATTTCAAAATAATTTATCGTATTATAATATTTCACTTTAGTAATTTAGGGTAAATTAAAAATAAAATCTAAAATGAATTATGTTAGTAAAAATCCAAATCTCATCATAATGTAATATCTTTAAAAAACACATAAGATAAAATAAATGAGATAACATGATTTTCTTTAACTACTTTGAAGGAAACACATAGACTAACTGGTTAGAGGGGGGAAGGGTAGATAGGTAGGAAAAAGGGTTGCCTGGAGAGGTCAAGTGTTCAACTCTTGATCTCCACCATTTTTCCCAACAACCTAATTATTCTCTTATAATTATTTTTATTTCAAAAATATACATGCATTTAATCCATTGAAATAAAATAATTAAAAGCTTACCCAATAAATAATAAAATAGAATAATGACAATTATTGAGGCCTTTTCAATTGTTTAATTTTTTAAAATAGGGAAATAATATGAAAATGAAAATAAATAGTATACTTCCTTGATATTTTGCATATTAAGGGCCTAAATTTTCAAGTGTCAACAGTGGCTCTTATTGGGGATGTGCATTCATGCATGGATGCAGCAAGAGCCTAGTTATCTCTGGAAGAAGTAGACCATAGTAAGAAAAGAATCATGAAACTAGGATAAAGCAAAAATAATGTACAAGTTTAGAGAATACTTCATGTTTTAAGAGAAGAAAGGCTTCAAATACTGATCATGAGTGGGGAACTTCTGAACAGTTTCATTAGTATCTTGTAAATGGTATGACTTATCACCTGCTTTTGACATGATCATGTAAGGTCCTAGCCATAATGCATTGAACTTACCATGCTTTCCTTCACCTTGATCTTTCGCATTCCATTTTAGTACACAATCACCTTCTCTGAAAGGCCTGTCTGATGCTCTCTTGTCATGAAGGGTATTAATCTATCATTGTTGTCAAAGATTTATTTCTTGTGCTCTTCTTCTCATCTCATCTAGCTTTGATAATTGGCTCAACATATCCTCCAAATAATTTATGTCTTCAAGATCTTCTTCTTGGATGAATATAGAAACTAGCAATAGATTATTTAATGGTAACCTTGCTTGTTTCCCATAAACCAATTCATAAGGAGTAAAACCCATCAATCTTTTCATTGTTAACTTGTCTACCCCTAAAGCCAAACTTAGTTTTGAATCCCACACCTTCTTATTATTTCTCAACATTCTCCTAATGATCTTTATGATATTGTTTTTTCTTGATTCCGCATGACCATTACCTTGTGGATGGTATGGGGAAGAATATGATAAGTTGATACCATATTTATTACAAAATTTAGAAAATTCCTTAGATCTGAAACACATGCCATTGTCACAAAGGATCTTCCAAGGTACTCTAAATCTGGTAAGTATGTTTTATGTCAAAAACTTGATGACCACCTTACTAGTAGCTTCTCTCATAGGTATAGCTTCAACCCATTTCATAAAGTAGTCCATTGCAACCAATATCCATTTATGACCTCCACTTGAAGAACCTAAAATATCCCCAATAAAATCTATTCCCCATAGTTTCAAGGGTTCCTCAATCTGTAAAGGAATAAGGGGTAATGCACTATTGTATTTTAGTTTTCTGGATAACTTTTGACAAGATTCACATTTTTTAACATGTTCATAACAATCCTTGAATACATGGGGCCAATAATTCCTAGCTTACAATATCTTATGTGTTGTTGTCTTAGCTGAAAAGTGACCACCACATACCCCGTCATGAAACTCTTTTGTAACTGACTTATCCTGACAAGTGTCTAGACAAAATAAAAGCATACCATCATTATTTTACCAATACAGATCTCCTTGAATTAGTACATACCTTCATGCTTTCAACTTTATAGTTCTTTTCTGATTATCACTTAAATCTTCTTGACACTTCATATGTTTTAAGAAATAGACTATGTTCATGTACCATGGACAATGCTCAATGCTAGCTTCTAAATTTTCTGGATCTGCTTGGTTTATTTGGGTTGCATCTAAATTAGTATTTTCCATGAGTCTAGCCAACCCTTGTCCTCTGACTAACTTAGTGATTTGAATCTCAATGTCAAATTCATGAATCTGATTAATCCATCGACATCTTTTACCTGTGACTTTCGATTGCCTCAATATGCCTTTAGTTGTGGCATTAGGTACATATGCCATAATCTTAGTTCTGACTAGATAAGGTCTAAAAGACTTTATTCCTTCAACTAATGCATAAGCATGTTTCTCATGTATATCATAGTTTAGCTTAGAAGATTGTGAGGTTTTACTGAAGAAGGCTATTGGTTGCTCATGTCCTTCATCATTTTTCTATAATAGGATAGCTATAATGGTGTGAAAAGAAGCAAAAGAGAACAATTGAAATGGTTTTGAGAAATCAAGAGATTTCAAAACTAGAGCTTCTTTGATTGCTTTCTTAATGCTAGCAAAAGCCTCAAAGGCTTCATCTGTCCAATTTAGAATTGCATTTTTCTTTAGCATCTTTGCAATAGGCTTGACAATTTTTGAAAAGTTCAAGATAAACCTCCTTACAAAGTTGATTTGTCCAAAGAAAGATTGAATCCCCTTAACATTTCTAGGAATCTGAATCTTATCAATTGCTTCAATCCTTTCTGGGTCTATTCTTACTCCCTCTCTAGATACAATATGACCAAGAAGTTTAGCCTCAGTTACTCCAAAGTGACATTTCTTTGGGTTTATGGATACTCCATACTCAATGGCTCTTTTGAAAATCTATTCTACATGTTTACAATTGTCTTCTGCCCTTTTGTAATAAGTTGTGATGTCATCCTGATATATTACCATAATAACATTAATGAAATCCTCAAAAGCCACATCCATAGCTCTCTAAAATATAGCCCTAGCATTCGTAAGTCCAAATGGAATTCTAGCATAAATGTATGTACCCCATGGTGTAGTGAATTTTGTTTTATACTATTCTTCCTCTTTAATCTTCACTTGATTGTACCCGGAGAACCCATCCATCATGGATAAAAATTCATTCCCAGTCACCTTTTTGTAATAATGCCTCCATATTAGGTAATGCATAATTGTCCTTTAATGAAGATATGTTTAGGTTCATGAAATCCACACAAAGTCAGATATCTCCATTTTTCTTCCTAACAGGTACCAAGTTTGAAACCCAAGTAGAGTGCCTGATTGCCTTGATGATACCGACATCCCTTATCTTGATTAGGTCCTCCTTCATCTTTGGAGCCAAAGTAGGATTTATCAGTCTTTTCCTTTGTCTAAAGGGCTTTGCATTAGGTCTTAGGGGTATTTCATGTTGGAACAAGTCTTCTCTATATGCCTTAAGATCATTGTAAGACCAAGAAAATACATGTCTATACTTTCTTAGTAACCCAATAATATCTGCTCTAATTTTCGGAGTTAGTTTCTTACCAATGAAAACATCTTTAGGAGTATGTTCATTTCCCAGATTTATCTTCTCTACTTCCTCTATAGTAGTATTATCAATTTTAACTCTACTATTAGAATCCTTATTATCAAACATTCTCTGTAATGCTACAAGGCCCTTTCAAATTTTGTTAGTCTTAAGTTGAATTACTTCTTTTCCAAATAGAGTATCCTTTTCTTCTATTGTTTCAACATAAGCATTTAAATCAATAAACTAATTTTCATACCTTTCTTCACATGCAATGAATTTTAAGATGTCTCTATCATCCTCAAAGACTTGCCAATTATGAATGTTATTGGGTATTGTTGGTCTTGATTTGATCTCTACCTGTGCAATATCTTCACACGGGATATCATTATGCTTAACTGCTAAGTTAGCCATAAAATCAGCAAGAATATTTTCAGACCTATCTATCCAGGTTATTGAAAAAGCATCAAAACACTCTATGGAATCCCAAACCTCATTTTTGTACCTTTTTAGATTATGATTCTTAGTAACAAACTTATCCCAAATTTGAGATACAACCAATTCAGAATCCCCATAAATAGAAAGAAGTTTGATACCATGCTTATTTGCTATTTTTAGACCTAATAAGAGTGCTTCATACTCTACAGTATTGTTAGTACAATCAAAAGCCAACAAAAAAGAATATTTAATAATTTCAAATTTGGGGATATGAAAACTACACTTGCTCCATTACCACTTTTTCTACACGACCCATCAAAAAACATTTTCCAAATGAAATCACTATTTTCCTTAGAATGTATTTCAATAGGGTTAGTATTTTCAACAACATCTTTATGAATACTTACGTAAAAAGTTCTCTGTGTTTTTATGGAAAAAGTATGTAATATGACTTGGATCAACATCTTCGATGATATAAGTAGACCTTGGTTCCCTACCAATCCTTATAATCTTGTCATTCAATGGGATGGACACATAAGATAAATCTAATTGGACATTACCACCTACCAAATTAAACCACTTTCTAGATAATTATTGGAAACTCCAATTTAAGCAATTGTTGTATTGTCATTGATGTCAAACCTTAACTAGTAAGATTGTTGCTATCTAAGAAATTACTATATCTATTTGATTGTTGAGAAGGATTATGGAAAGGTTGATAATAATAGCACCTAAGGAAAGGTTGAGTTATCTCAATACTTAAATGGGTACTTCATTATGTGGCACAATGATAAGATAATGTATTGCTTATCTAAGTAAGAAGTAAGACTAAACAAGTAGGCTTAACTGAGAAAAAGTGAAGAAATCTAGTTTAAGCTGAGTGATGTTAGTGTCGACTGAGCCAATATATGCTGAGTAAATTCAATGTTGACCAAACATTAGTTAATTGTCGAGGAAGATAGTATTTGTCATGCCCAAAAGTTGAGAAAAACACAACTACAAATTTTATTTTTTTAAAACCTACTAACCATCTAAACTAAACACACTTACACAACTAGGAAGTGAAGCACTATCTAGCACAAGACCTTATGTGCATGCAAAATGGTGCAAGATAAAATAGACAACTAAAATTTAATGAGAGTCTGACTATAGTTCAAAGGTCAATCAAAATGGTTGACCAAGTTTGACCAAAAGACAAACTTCATCAAACAACACTAAAATAAGCTATAAGGTTGCCCTTAAGCTACAAGCTTGACCAACATGCAAATCAAGACAATTGACTAAAAGTCAACTATGCTCTGAATTATGTGTAAGAAAGCTTCTAGGGCCTGCTAAGCTCTTAGGAAGGCGTATGAATGCTAATCAAGATAGTTGACCAAAAAGTCAACCATCACCAAATGGTGCAAAATTGAAATCCTAAGCTCTAGGGGGTAAAGGAAACACCCAGTTCAAAATTTGAGACGTACAATGGTAGTTTGACCATCGCTTGACCAAAAATCAACTGTGCATGATGCTGGTCAAAGGTAGTGATAATACCCTTCATAAATGTTAATTGCGAAGATAAGGGGTTGTTATGATCCCCTTATCTATAAAACGTTAAATAGGATATTAAACTAAAATAAATAATAAACCTTTAATGAAATAAATCTACTCCAATAAGATTATTAACTCATTTAAAAGAAATAGTTAGAGTATTAAATCTAATCTTTTATTTAATTAGATTAAGTATAATAATTTAATTTTAATAAAAACTAAATTAGTGCATAATGATAGAATTGATACACATCTATTCTAACATCTATATTTTGATAAGTCCAAATTTAAGTAAGTTTTATCTAAATTAGTTTAAACAATAAACTAATTAATAACATTTAATTTTAAAAATATAATTAAACTTAACTCTTTTTATAAAAAAAAACTTTATAACATCCAAAATTAAATAAACCAAAAAAAAGAGGGAATTTTGAAAGCCCTTTCAAAGGGGCCACGCACACACCATCATGCACAGGGAGTGGAGGAGGGAGCAACGGAAGGTGGAAAGAAGTAGAGGCTGCAGGTGGGTGGCGCATGCAGAGCATGGCACCGGATGTGACGGGGGGTGAAGCGCCGGTGCGAGAAGGAAATGATGGAGAGAGGAGGCGTCAGTGACAGCGAAGCGGGGAAAGGGAGGAGAGGGGAGCTGCCCGGTCACCGTACAGTGGTGGTGTGGGTGGGCCGACCTCCACCTACGCTGCCACATGAAGGGGGGTTACGGGGTTAGGGCTTCAGCCCACCCCGTCCCATATTTTAAGATTAAATATATATATATATATATATATATATATATATATATATATATATATATATATATATATATATATATATATATATATATATATATATAGATATATATATATATATATATATATATATATATATATATATATATATATATATATATATATATATATATATATATATATATATATATATATATATATATATATATATATATATATATATATATATATATATATATATATATATATATATATATATATATATATATATATATATATATATATATATATATATATATATATATATATATATAAATAGTGCCCAACAATAAAAACGTCAGAGCACGGCTTTTTTTTTTGTTTACTACCTTTTTTTATATAAATTTATTTTGTATAATCTAGTTTAGTTTAAAAAAATTACTTGTCTAATATATTATTAAAATACTATATTTTAATTTACTTATGGTAAGGAATTTCCTATACCCCAAAATAGGGAGTATTGGGAATTTAAAAAAATAAAATTAAATCGATATTTGCAATACATAAATCATCCCTAACAACTTCGCAAAATAATAAATTGAAATTAGGTAGTTTTTTTTTTTTTTTTATCAAATTTTTTTATTAAAATCATTCCAAGTATAAAAATATAATTTAAAATAAATTTCTCATATACTTTACAATAAAGTTTATTTAAATTATTCTATAACAACGATACAAACAATTATCCATATAGCATGTTGTTTACTTGTGCAACACATAATAATTATTTGGAGATAAAATAATTACGATACTTGATTAAATTCTTGCCAAAATATACCTCTAATTTTATTTTCACAATAGTGTATAATTTTGTTCACAAAAATTTCTAAATTTAAATAACTCTTAATTAAACATAAAATGAAATTTATTAACTTATCTATTTAATTACACATGTGCCAAAATCAGTCATATAACATAACTATGAAGTTTCCATAAACCAATTCCATGAATAAATTACAAACTTCCAACATTTAAAATTACAAGGAATTCTTGATTCCATTTTTAACTTACACATGAAATGGAAAATTTTAACAAGATTTCAAAATTGGACTTTCTCTAAGTCCACTAATCCTGCAAGCATTGCATCACTGGGTGCCTGTATAAGCAAGGTTGACCATGGAGGCTCACCTCCCAACCTAGGCCTTTTCAAGGCCACCCTCGAGCTAGGGGATCCAACAAGGAACGAAAAACAAATAGGTAGACATGCATGAAGGAAACAACCAAAGCCTGAAAACACTCAACATACTTCCCAATAGGGTATAATAATAGGAAGGTCTCCTAGAGGCCTTTCTAAACAAAAGGGTAGAGGTGGACTACCAGGTGGAGAAGCCATAGTACAATACAAATTTCTCTAGCCACACATGGACTTGAGATGACCATCTTCAAGAAGATATGGTCTAGACTCCTTATGCCCCCCAAAATGCCCTAAGGCCATACTTGGCATCATGGGTATCATGGAATGCCATGTTTATCAATCCACACATGGGAGACTCTGCACAACCTAGGTCTACTACCTTCTACCCCCTTCGAGGTTAATTGACCCTGCCTAGGGTGAGTAAGCCTTGAAGAATCCCATCTGAAATTTATACAAAAATTAAACACAACAAACTAAAACTCAAAATAAACAACTTGAAAATAACTATAAATTTACATAGGACTATATTAATGGAGTTTCAAGCTGAAGAACATCAAGAAATAAGAAATATACTCTGAAGAAGACCAACCTTAATCCAAAGCTAAGGTGGATTGTGATTTTGAGAAGAGCTTTCCTTCCAAGTTCTTTCCTCCAAAAGGCTTCCTCAAATTCAAAATCTATCTCTAATAATAGAAAGTGGGTGAACACCCAACTCCTCCTAAAACCTTCCCTAAATAGGCAAGCCTCCTAAAATCTAGGAGCCAATCAGAAGAGGGGAAGAAACTTCCATTCCTGTCATCCCACTTGCCTTCCTTCACCATAAATGGAGTTGAATGCAAGTTTGGGAAGAAGAGAGAGATTAACCAAAACCTCACAACTCTTCAATCTCGTGCAAAATGAAAACCTTGACTTTAGAGGCATCATTAATGAGTTTTAAGGCTCTTAATGGGTTGAAAATGACCCCTAACCCCTAAGGTATGAACTTGGGTAGCTAAAATTGACCCCAGTTAGCCTATGGGAGCCCAAAAGACCCTCCTAAACTCTACCCAAAGTTTATGCACATATTTCTGGTCTTGGTTGACTTCTAGAAACTTCCCAACTCAAGGTTAGTTGATCTTACCCCAAGGTTATACCCTGGTCAAGCCCTTGACCCACACAATAATAAAATACTTAACCATTCCAACACTTAAGCCACAATTTGCCAAATTTGGCACATTTAATAAAACAAAAGACATGGCTAATACAGATAGACATTTGCTAAATTAGATACACTCGTGCAAACCACATATATGAATAAAAGACTATACAATGAGGTCCACGTTTCTTTTACAAAGAGGACCTTGGAATTGCACAGTATAAAACATAAGTTCCAATACTAGATCCCCGCATTTAGAGCCATGGTCAACTTATCCTGCACACTCATTGCACACATCAGTAGGTCCAATCAACATAATATATAAACATAATACATCAATACTGCATGGTTTAAAACTATGTCTATAAATCAATCAACTAAGCATAACTTTGGTTTCCTAAACCAACTTTTCATCGCAATAGTTTTAAAATGTCATATGACATCATATGTATCATAAACATAACTGAAACTGAATCAAACCATGTAATATGTCGAGGGTACCCTGATTACATAATCAAGTACCGAACATATAAAATAGGATTCAATAGATCCTTAAATACAGAAGTGTCCCAAATAGTTTAGTATGTCTGTGAAATAAGTACCGAAAGCATGGAAAACATAATGGTAATATTATGACTATCTAGTAGGTCTCACATCCACCCCCTCTAGGCATGAACCTCCTCCTAGAGTTCATCAAAGAGGTGAGGATACTATGACCTCATCTATGCTGCATCCTCCCATGAAGTTGTGACCTCATCATAACAATCCCATTAGACCCTAACCTGGTCCAGTGCCCTATCTCAAAGTGCCAGGGTCCATCGGGATGAAATATGAATGGGCTCTAGTGCTAGCTGTCCATCCGACTCTACCTGCAAAGCATCCCAATCTATCACATGAGACTCATCATAAGCATACTTCAAAAAAACTAAAACATGAAACACATCATGGATGCGTGACAGGTTAGGTGGCAAAGATAAATGGTGAGCAATTGATCCTATCCTCTCAAGGATCTCAAAAGGTCCAACAAAACAAGGTGCTAGCTTAGAGCCCTTTCCAAAATGGATTGGACTCTTATGTAGACGTACTCTCAAAAAGACCCTATCTCCTACTAAGTAAGCTCGATCGATCCTCTTCACATCGGCATACTTCTTTTTTCTATCCTAAGCCTCTTCGAGATGTTGCCTAATCAAGGTCACCTATTTGTCCATATCTTTGACTAACTCAAGACCAATAGAAACTCTGTCCTCAATCCTATCCCAACTGAGTGGTGTCCTGCAAGGCCTACCATAAAGAGCCTATTATGGAGGCATACCCAAGGATGTATGATGCCCATTATTATAGGTAAACTCCACTAAGTGTAGGTATTCCTCCCACCAGGTCTGATGGTCCATAACATACATGTGAAGCATGTCTTCTAACACCTGATTGACCCTCTCAGTCTGTCCATCTATCTCAGGGTGATAGGTTGTACTGAAGTTGAGCGTAGTGCCCACAGCTGCTTGCAGTTCTCTCCAAAAGGATGAAGTGAAGAGAGAATCTCTATCTGAGATGATCTTATGAGGTATGCCATGCAGTCTATCAATATCTTGCAAGAACACTTGTGCCACTGATGGTGTAGTAAAGGTAGTATGCACTGGTGAAAAATGAGCCACCTTGGTCAACTTGTCAACTAACACCATGATGGCAAGATGACATAGGTAGACCAACAATGAAGTCCATAGATATTGTGTCTGACTTTTACACTGGTATCTCATGGGGCTAAAGTAGTCCACCTAGATGTCGGTGTTCTACCTTCACCCTCTAGCATTCTAGACACCTAGCTACTAACTCAGCAATCTGCATCCTCATGTCTAGCCAATGATTTAATTGTCTCAAATTAGTATGCATCTTCTTCACTCTAGGATACACTGCATAAGGGGATCTATGGGCCTCTAACATGACAAACTCTCACAATCCTCCTGAAGAAGGTATGTAGATGTGTCCTCTACAATGTAAGAGTCCATCTAACTCCAAGGAATAATCTACATACTTCCCCTCAAGGGGTCTCTAAAGATTGAAACAACTCACTCACTTTTGCATAGAACTCATCATCATGTAAGTGATGAAGAATACGATCTCTCAAATCTGTGCTTGTAGACATAGAAGAAAGCTTGTGTCATCTCCTACTCAAAGTATCTATGATAACATTCTCTTTCCCCTTGATGTAGTGAACATCAAAATCATATTCACACAAGAAATCTATCCATCCTCATTTCCTAGCATTAAAGTTCGGCTGAGTGAAGGTGTACTATAGACTCTGATGGTCTGAATGATGTTTGAATTGATGTCCTAAAAGGAAGTGTCACCATCTCACTAAAGCATGCACCACTACTACAAGTTTGAGATCATGGGTAGGATAGTTGAGCTCATGAGTCTTTAGTTTCCTAGACTCATAGGCTATAGCTCATCCATCCTGCATAAGAACTTCCCTTAAACCATCTAAGGAAGCATTTGTGCAAACTAAAAACTCTGCTGAAGGCTCTGGCACAACAAGAATGGGTGCACTGGTCAATGCTCTCTTGAGCCCCTGGAAAGCTTGATCACACTTCTCAGTCCATTCAAACTTCTTTCCCTTTCACTAAAAAGAAGTAATAGGACGTGCCACTCAAGAGAACCCTTCAAAAAACCATCTGTAGTAACCGGCTGAACCCATGAAACTTCTCACTTCTGTCACTGAGGTAGGTGCTGGCCAATTCATGATGGCTTCAATCTTTGATGTGTCTACAAAGATCCCATCACCAGATATTACATGGCCCAAATACTTGTCTCAAGTGCTCTTCGTGCTCTCTCTCATTCTTTCATTAGATCAAGATATCATCAAGGAATACCACCACAAACTTGTCAAGGAAAGTACAAAATACTCCATTCATAAGACTCATGAATATAGCTAGAGCATTTGTAGGACTGAATGGAACCATGGTGAACTCATAGTGGCCATATTTGGTGTGAAATGTGGTCTTGTGGATATCACTATCCACTATCCTTAACTGGTGATAACCCAACTTAAGGTCAATATTAGAGAACACTCTAGTGCCCTAAAGCTGATCCAACAGGTCATCGTTCTGAGGAAGAAGATACCGATTCTTGATGGTTACCTTGTTCAACTGTTAGTAATCCATACACAACCTAAGGGATCCATCCATCTTCTTCACGAAGATCACAGGTGCACCCCAAGGAGAAACACTAGGATGAATGTGTCCTTTCTCTAACAGTTCCTCAAGCTGCAACTTGAGCTCATTAAGCTCATTAGTGGTCATCCTATAAGGTTCTCTAGAAACTAGTTCTACTCCTGGAACAAGATCTATATGAAAGTCTACTACCCTACGAGGTGGTATACTAGGTAGCTCTAAGGGAAACACATCTACATAATCTTGTAGAATGGGATGATCATCCAAAGAGGTTTCTTATTCTATCTCATCTTCCCTATCACTGATGGTGATAGCAAACATCTGGCATCCCTTCTGCATAATTTTCTTAAGTTGCATAGCGAAGATCATATGAAGTTATACCGGCCTCTGGATTCCAGATATCATAGTAGCATTTCCATCATCATCCAAATATTCAACCATCTTCTTACGAAAATATAGCTTGGCCCTATGAGCATAAAGCTAATCCATGCCAAGAACTAGTCTGTAAGATCCAAGAGGTGTAACTCTAAGGTTTTCTAAGGTGCTCAAACCACCAATTTGAATTTGGCACTCCCTAACCAAAGAGGTAACTGATACTCTAGCTCCTAAAGCTAACTCAACCTCCCATCTAATGTCTTTCCTAGCTGCCACTAGCCTGCAACGCTCCATGACCAATGGAGAAACAAAGGAGTCAATAGCTCTAGTATCAAAAAGGATAGAAACTACACTACCTCTGATCATACCTAATGCCTGGATGATAGAGGCTTGGTGTTCTACCTAACGGTTGTCTACTGTTGCAAACACTTTGTGGGATTGACCCATGTCCCCAACTATAGGCTCAGACATTGCTGCCTGTTGATTACCCTTTTGAGGACATTCTCTGGATATGTGCCCCATGGTACCACAAGTATAACATAGCCCTCGATTATGTACCTGAAAGCCCTAAGGCTTGGACTGATGTGAACCTCTTGTCTAAGTAGACCTACTATACACACCCTTAAAAGGTTGATGTAACTGTGCTGGGGTTGTGTAAGGGGCCTGTGACTTTGGTCCCTTCTTAGGACCCTAAGAGTTCCATTGTTTGGGCTTTGAGCCCTGTTGTCCTTGCGATTGCTTCAATGCCTGACTCAGCTGGGACTGTTGCTGTTTAGGCTGTGGGGCTTTGAAATTCCTTCAATTGTTCCTATGATTACCGTTCCAAGGGGGTTTCTGATAACCAAAAGACTGATATGAGGAGTTACGGTTCTGAGATCCTCTGTTAATCTCCTCAGCTATGACTGCTCTCTTAATAGTGTAGTGCAAGTCTCCGGGTGGTGTCATGCGTACCATGCCGTATAAGGTGTGGTTCAATCCTTTGATAAAGTAATTGACCTAAATTTTTTCATCCTTCATGTACTCTACATAAGGGAGGAGCTCAAGGAATTTTCTCTCATATTGAGCCACTAAAAGTCCTCGCTGATGTAGATCATGAAATTCATCTATATGACGCTGATGAAACTACTTTGACAAGTATCTAGCCCTAAACCTTTCCAAGAATGTTTCCCAAGTGAGTGTATTCATGTGAAAGTGCCCTTTGAACTCCTCCTCTGTCCACCATGTTGAGGTTGTCCCTCACAACAGGTGAATGGCCATGCATGCTTTAAGATTACTCTCATAAGGGCGTAATCCAAAGTATCATCCAACGCTTATAAACCAAGATTCAACCTCTATACCCTAAATAGATCCCGCAAAAGGTGGAGGGTTAAGTCAAATCAACTCTCTAATCTGATCACTTGTGTTAGGAGGTGGTCTCTCATATATGCGAATCTCATCTCTGGGTGGAGGCTCTAGTCCCCTAATGGAACCAACCTCTGGCTCAGCCTGAACCTCTACAAGTCTAGAAGGACTCCTACTACATTCCCTAGCTGAGGATCCACATCCTTCCATACCCTATTGCACATTCTATGTTACAACTGGAGGCATACAATCTAGAATAAGTCCTACAATGTTCTAAAAGGCCTGAAGATTTTCCACATTCACATTGGGAGGTGGTTCAGGAGGTGGACCTTGGTTCTCCTCTTGAATCTCTACCTCTGATTGAACCTCCTCCCAGGATAAAGAGACATGCCTACGTCCATGTCCACATCCACATCTATGAACTAATCGGGTGAGTGAAGGCATCCTACACACATAACAAGACAAAAGTTTAGCTACTATGGAGCAATTTTTGGTTCCCAAGGTTAACTAAACCGTGCTCTCATACCAAAATGTCATGCCCAAAAGTTGAGCAAAACACAACTACAATTTTTTTTTAAAAACCTACTAACCATCTAAACTAAACACACTTACACAACTAGGAAGTGAAGCACTATCTAGCACAAGACCCTATGTGCACGCAAAATGGTGCAAGATAAAATAAACAACTAAAATTTAAGGAGAGTCTCACTATAGTTCAAAGGTCAATCAAAAGGCTTGACCAAGTTTGACCAAAAGACAAACTTCATCAAACAACACTAAAATAAGCTATAAGGTTGCCCTTCAGCTACAAGCTTGACTGGCACGCAAATCAAGATTGTTGACTAAAAGTCAACTATGCTTTGAATTATGTGTAAGAAAGCTTATGGGGCCTACTAAGCTCTTAGGAAGGCATATGCATGCTAATCGAGATAGTTGACCAAAAAGTCAACCATCACCGAATGGTGTGAAATTGAAATCCTAAGCTCTAGGGGGTGAAGGAAACACCCGCTTCAAAAACTGAGATGTACAATGGTAGTTTGACCATCGCTTGACCAAAAGTCAACTATGCATGATGCTGGTCAAAGGTAGCAATAATACCCTTCATAAATGTTAATCACGAAGATAAGGGGTTGTTTTGACCCCCTTATCGATAAAATGTTAAATAGGATATCAAACTAAAATAAATAATAAACCTTCAATGAAATAAATCTACTCCAATAAGATTATTAACTCGTTTAAAAGAAATAGTTAGAGTATTAAATCTAATCTTTTATTTAATTAGATTAAGTATAATAATTTCTTTTTTATAAAAACTAAATTAGTGCATAATGATAGAATTGATACACATCTATTCTAACATCTATATTTTGATAAGTCCAAATTTAAGTAAGTTTTATCTATATTAGTTTAAACAATAAACTAATTAATAACATTTAATTTTAAAAAAATAATTAAACTTAACTAATTTAAACTTAACTCTTTTTATAAATTTTTTTTTATAACATCAAAAATTAACTAAACAAAAAAAGGAGGGAATTTTAAAAGCCCTTTCGCAGGGGCCACACACGCACCATCACGCACAGCGAGCAGAGGAGGGAGCAACAAAAGGGGGAAGGAAGCGGAGGCTGCAGGCAGGTGGCACATGCAAAGCATGGCACCGACAGTGACGGGGGGTGGAGCGGTGATGCGAGAGGGAAACAACGGAGAGAGGAGGCGTTGGCGGTGGCGAAGCGGGCAAAGGGAGGAGAGGGGAGCCGCCCGATCACCGCACAGTGGTGGCGCGGGTGGGCTGACCTCCACCTCTGCTGCCGCATGAAGGGGGGGGTTAGGGGGTTAGGGCTTCGACCCGTCCCACACCATATTTTAAGATATTTAAAAAATATATATATAAACAACGCCAAGAGCTAAAAATGTGAGAGCACATTTTTTTTGTTTACTACCTTTTTTTTATATATAAATTTATTTTGTATAATCTAGTTTAGTTTTAAAAAAATTACTTGTCTAATATATTATTAAAATACTATATTTTAATTTACTGGTGGTAAGGAATTTCCTGTACCCCAAAATAGGGAGTATTGGGAATAAATTTTAAAAAAATTTAAATAGATATTTGCAGTACATAAATCACCCCTAACAACTTGGCAAAATAATAAAGTGAAATTAGGTAGTTTTTTTTAAATTTTTTATCCAAAAAAATTTCAAAATCATTCTAACTATAAAAATATAATTTAAAATAAATTTCTCATATACTTTAAAATAAAGTTTATTTAAATTACTCTATAACAATGATACAAACAATTATCCATATAGCATGTTGTTTACTTGTGCAATACATAACAATTATTTGGAGATAAAATAATTATGATACTTGATTAAATTTTTGCCAAAATATACCTCTAATTTTATTTTCACAATAGCGTATAATTTTGCTCACAAAAATTTCTAAGTTTAAATAACTCTTACTTAAACATAAAATGAAACTTATTAATTTATCTATTTAATTACACATGTGCCAAAATCAGTCATATAACATAACTATGAAGTTTCCATAAACCAATTCCATGAATAAATTACAAAATTCCAACATTTAAAATTACAAGGAATTCTTGATTCCATTTTAAACTTACACATGAAATGGAAAATTTTAACAAGATTTTAAAATTCGACTTTCTCTAAGTCCACTAATCTTGCAAGCCCTGCATCATTGGGTACTTGTATAAGCAAGGTTGACCATGGAGGCTCACCTCCCAACCTAGGCCTTTTCAAGGCCACCCCCGAGCTAGGGGATCCAACAAGGAACGAAAAACAAATAGGTACACATGCATGAAGGAAACAACCAAAGCCTGAAAGCACTCCACATACTTCCCAACAGGGTATAATAATAGGAAGGTCTCCTAGAGGCCTTTCTAAAAAGTAGGGTAGAGGTGGACTACCAGGTGGAGTAGCCATAGTACAATACAAATTTCTCAAGCCACACATGGACTTGAGATGACCTTCTTCAAGAAGATACAGTCTAGACTCCTTATACCCCCCAAAATGCCCTAAGGCCATACTTGGCATCATGGGTATCATGGAACCCCATGTTTATCACTCCACACATGGGAGACTCTACACAACCTGGGTCTACTACCTTCTACCCCCTTCAAGGTTAGTCCACCCTCGCTAGGTTGTGTAAGGCTTGAAGAATCCCATCCCAAATTTATACACAAATTAAACACAACAAACTAAAACTCAAAACAAACAACTTGAAAATAACTAGAAATTTACATAGGACTCCATTAATGGAGTTTCAAGCTCAAGCACATCAAGAAATAAGAAATTTTCTCTAAAGAAGACCAACCTTACTCCAAAGCTAAGGTGGATTGTGATTTTGAGAAGAACTTTCCTTCCAAGTTCTTTCCTCCAAAAGGCTTCCTCAAATTCTGAATCTATCTCTAAGAATAGAGAGTGGGTGAACACACAACTCCTAAAACCTTCCCTAAATAGGCTAGCCTCCTAAAATCTAGGAGCCAATCAGAAGAGGGGAAGAAACTTCCATTCCCTTCTTCCCACTTGCCTTCCTTCTCCATAAATGGAGTTGAATGCAAATTTGGGAAGAAGAGAGAGGTTAACAAAAACCTCACAACTCTTCAATCTCGTGCAAAATAAAAACCTTGACTTTAGAGGGGTCATTAATGAGTTTTAAGGCTTTTAATGGGTTGAAAATGACCCCTAACCCTTAAGGTATCAACCTGGGTAGCTAAAAATGACCCCACTTAGCCTATGGGAGCCCAAAAGACCCTCCTAAAGTCTACCCAAAGTTTATGCACGGATTTCTAGTTTTGGTTGACTTCTAGAAACTTCCCAACTCAAGGTTAGTTGATCCTACCCCAAGGTTACACCCTAGTCAAGCCCTTGACCCACACAATAATAAAATACTTAACCATGCCAACACTTAAGCCACAATTTTCCAAATTTGGCACATTTAATAAAACAAAAGAGATGGCTAATACACATAGACATTTGCTAAATTAGATACACTCATGCAAACCACATATATGAATAAAAGACTATACAACGAGGTCCACATTTCTTTTACAAAGCGGACCTTCGAATTGCACGGTATAAAACATAAGTTCCAATACTGGATCCCCGCATTTAGATCCATGGTCAACTTATCTTGCACACTCATTGCACACATTAGTAGGTCCAATCAACATAATATATAAATATTAAAACATCAATACTACATGGTTTAAAACTATGTCAATAAATCAATCAACTAAGCATAACTTTGGTTTTCTAAACCAACTTTTCATCGTAATAGTTTTAAAACATCATATGTATCATAAACATAACTAAAACTGAATCAAAACATGTAATATCTCAAGTGTGCTGTGATTACATAATCAGGTACCAAACATATAAAATAGGATTCAACAGATCCTCAAATACATAAGTGTCCCAAATAGTCTAGTGTGTCTATTAAATAAGTACTGAAAGCATGGAAAACATAATGGTAATAGTATGACTGTCTGGTAGGTCTCATAGTATTAGCCGAGGAAATAGTTTCAGTGGTGACCAGGCTACCCAAAGATGACTGAGGAGTTGAACACAGTATTGACCGAACATTAGTAATTTACATTTGACGAGGAATTTAGATTCCTAGCTAACATAGTTGAATTCTTGGATTATGTAAATCGTCTTGACTTTATTTATTGATTTTATGGAAGCACTTAATGCACTGTAAACCATTTTATTTTAATTCCATAAAGAGATTTACGATGTTTCTAGAAGGATGGATGAAGAACATAAAGTTGGAAGGATTCAATGAATCTTTCCTAACCCTAAGATCTAACGAGGAGATTAAGCAGTAAAAGTTGGATCAACCTAAATGAAGAGGTATTAAGGAAACCTAAGTGTGAGGTTGAATGAGGGATGGTGGAGTTGTTGTTATTGACTAAATAAGAAGAAAAGGCTGAAGGAGAAGGAGTTGTGGCTACTTGAAGGGATTTCTGAGTAGATCAATGATGAAGATGGAAATGGATCACAGAAAGTAAGCCAACATATGTGTATGGAATTGGATATGCTATTTGCAAAGTGAGTTGTATGTTTCCAGATCAAACACTGTTGTTACTTTCTAATCATTGTATCAATTTTAAATCTTTTAATCAAGGTTCACCTAACAGTCATTTGTATAAATCCTTTTAACAAGGTTGCATTCTAATGGAATGTATGTAAGTGCTTTAACAAGGTGCACTCCTAATAGGGTGGTTGAAATCCTTTAACCGAGTTACACTTGACAGTGTGTTTGTAAACCTTTGACACAGTTGGCTTTTCATAGAGCTCACTTTAGAATAGTGAAAATATCAGTAACATCTTACAAAGTGGTTTTTCCCAAATTGGGTTTCCACTATAAATCCTACTGTTAATTCTTGTGTGAATGTTTTGGTTTGAACATTTCTATGTTTTACAAGTTAAATACTATTGGATAGTGGACTACACTGATATATGTTTTTTATATGCATTTAGTAATAACCGAGTAGCTGTTGGTTGTTAGATCTAAGTTGTTGAAGATTTTTGAAATTTTAATTATACATCTGGACCTAAGAACAACTGATTCACCCCCCTCTCTATTGTTCTAAATCATATTAACAATTTGTATCAGATCTGTTAGTGCTTACAAAGAACAAGTTTAAAGGTAATTGAAGGAAATGATCAAGATGTATAAGGAGGTACCAAAGCTAAATAAGGAGAACTTCCTTGCATGGAAGAGTCTGACAAAACTACATCTAGCTGGTATTGGTGACTCAACAAAGTATTATATTGAGCATGACTATGTTACACCTATTGCACCTTTGACTGCCAAGGAGATGAGAGCTAAACAAGACCACAATCAAGAAATGTTGGAGATTTCATCTACCTTAAGCTATCCTAAACTTGAAGACATCAAAGATTGCACAAATGGAAAGAAAATGTGGGACACTCTTGAAAACATATATCGTGGTGACATAAATGTACTAAGGGAAAAATTTGAAAGCCTGAGAGGTAAATTTGATGTAATCAAAATGCAAGGTGAGAATATTGCTCAATATTGTGGTAGAATAAAAGAAGTTCTAAATGCTATTAGAGGAGCTAATGGAACTATTGAAGATTAGACTATTATTAGAAAAGTATTGAGAACTTTATGTCCTATTTATGCCATCAAAATTTTTGCAATTCAAGAATCTAGATGTAACCCTGGCAATGCTCTTACTTTGTAAAGTCTTGTTGGTAAGCTTACTTCTTTTGAGCTTTCTAATTTTGATAACTTCACTTTTGCTAATGTTGAATCTGCATTCAAGTCGCAAATGGTTCTGAATAAGTCTAAGAAAGAAAAAGAAAGATGCATCAGTGAGAGTGAAAGTGAAAGTGACACTTTTGATGAAGAACTAGAAGATCTTAAGCTCTTATGGCTAGAAGATTGAAAAGGGGAAAAGGAAAGTATAAAGGAAAACTCCCTATCATATGTTTCTCATGTAATAAATTTGGTCATATAATTGCAAGATGTCCTAATAGGGATGACAAGGATGAGGAAAGAGATAGCAAGCACAAAGACAAAAGAGAAGATAGAGGTTACCGAAGGTACAAGGACTACAAAGAAAAAGGTATGAAATCTTGCTATATTGCTGAAGAAGAAACTCACACTGATAGTGATGATTTTGAAATTTAAGTAGTCTATGTTGCTATGAAAGATGAGTCTGATGAGGATAAGAAAACTAGACTAATATCCTATGTAAACAAAAATGATAAGTGGATTATTGATATTGGTTGCTCACACCACATGACTGGTGATAAAAGTAAGTTTGATACCCTAGATCATTACAAAGGTAGAAGTGTTAAATTTGGTAATGATGCACTATGTCCTGTTAGGGGTAAAGAATTGATTAAGCTGACTGATAAGATCACTTGTGAAAATGCTTATTGGGTTGAAGGTCTTAACTATAATTTTCTAAGTGTTGCATAGCTTAATAGCACTAGCTACCAAGTGGAATTTCATCATAGGAAGGATAAAATATTTGATGCCACTGGTGAACTAATTGGAAGTGGAGAATAGACAAGAGGTAATCTATTCTATCTAGACCTATCTGAAGAGACATGTATGCTTGCACAACTTGATGATATATAGTTATGGCATAAGCGGCTATGTCATGTTAACTTTGATAATCTAGTAGAAATTGGTAAAAAGAAGAAAGTGAGAGGACTATCGAGATTGAAGAAACCTGATAATGTAATGTGCACACAATGTCTGTTGGGTAAGAAGACAAAGTCTACTTTCAAGACCAAGACTTTTACTTCAAAAAATGCTTTAGATTTGGTTCATACTGACCTTTGTGGACCTATGGGTGTACAAAGCTATTGTGGTGCTAGATATTTTATTCTATTTGTTGATGATTACACTAGAATGATGACTGTAATGTTTCTAAAAGAAAAATCTAATGCTTTTCAATTTTTTAAGTGGTATCTGGCTAAGCTTGAAAAGGAGACAGGTACGAACCTGGAGTGTCTGAGATCTGACTGAGGTGGAGAATTCATATGAAATGAGTTCAATCTATTCTACAATGATAGAGGAATCAAGAGACAAATGTATGCACCTAGAACACCTCCACAGAATGGTTTAGCAGAGAGAAGGTATAGATCTATCATGGATTGTGCAAGAACACTAATGATCATGAAGAATGTTACACAAAAGTACTGGAGAGAAGTTGTAAGTACAACTATTTATACCCTAAACTAAGTACAGATAAAAAAAGGTACAAATATTACACCTTATGAGTTATGGCACGAGTATACAACTAATGTAAAGTACATTAGAATTTTTGGGAGAAAATGCTATATACTAAAAGAAAATAGGAATGGAAAATTTGATGCTAAAAGTGATGAGGGCATATTCCTAGGTTATTCCACAAAAAGAAAAGCTTACAAGTGTTTGAAATCTAACACTAACAAAATTATGGAAAGTGTAAATGTTTGGTTGATGAATATGTAGAGAAAAATAAATAGGAAAGCAAGAGAGAACTAGAACATTATAGATCTTTTTTATATATAGAGGAAGGAGAGGCAAGTGACAAACTTGCACCTAATGTAGAGTCTCAGGTAAGCAATGTCAAGCATCATGAAAACAATGTCAAGAGATAAGAAGAACATGCCGAGCCATAGGAGGATGCTTCCGAACTGTATGAGGAAGAGGTTGTCAAGATTTCAGAAGCTGAATCTAACAATCTTATTAGTGAACCTGAAGAGCAAGAAGAAAAGAGAGTAGAGCCTATTTTGGCACAATATGTAAGGAGACATCACAAGCTTGAAAAAATCATTGGAGACAAAGAAACTAGAGTTCTGACTAGAAGAAAGTTAAGAGACCCTACACGTTTATTGTGTGAATTCGAGCCTAAGACAACAAGGGAGGCATTAGAAAATGAAGACTAGATTCAAGCCATGAATGAGGAGATAGGTCAAAAAGAGAAGAATGATACTTGGACTCTGGTGTCGAGACCAAAAAACAAAAATATCATTGGAACAAAATGGGTGTTTAGAAATAAGCTGAATGAACATGGAAAAATCACAAGGAACAAAGCAAAGCTGGTATGCAAAGGCTACAGACAAGAAGAAGGAATAGACTATGGGGAGAAATTTTCCCCTGTAGAAAGATTGGAAGGAGTAAGAATGCTACTTGCATATGCTACCTACAAAGATTTCAAGGTATACCAAATGGATGTCAAGTCTACATTTTTAAATGGTATATTAGAAGAAGTGTAAATTGAACAACCTGAAGGATTTGTTGATCCAAACAAGAGACACATGGTTTTCAAAGTGAATAAGGTTCTATGTGGACTAAAGCAATCCCCCAGAGCATGGTATGAGAGGCTGGACAACTACTTGATAAAGATTGGATTCTCAAGGACAGATGACACTAGCAATCTGTACATGAAAGATGAAGAAGGTAAATGAATCTTTTTAGCTAAGATTTTTGTAGATGATATCATATTTGGTGGACAAGATGCCCTGTGTAAGAAATTTTCAAATAAAATACAAACTAAATTTGAAATGAGTATGTTTGGGGAGATAAAATTCTTTGTTGGTTTACAAGTATATCAGATGGAGAAAAGTATTTTCATAACCTAGTCTAAATATGTTCATGAGATACTAAAAACCTCTGGTATGGAGGATTCAAGGCTAGTATGTACTCCCATGGCTACTAGACAAAAATTGTCTAAAAATGATGATGCTGCTGATGTAAACCAGACTTTGTATAGGTCCATGATTGGAAAATTCCAGTATGTTGTTCACAGCAGACCAAATATTGCTCTAGTAGTAGGGATTGTGGCACGATTCTCTACCAATCCTAAGGAAACTCACATGATGGTTGTAAAAAGGATAATGAGATATTTGAAAGGGAATGTAGATTATGGATTGTACTATAAGAAGCATGAAAGATTTGAACTGAGAGTCTATACTGATGTAGATTGGGCAGAAAATGTGGATGACATAAGGAGTACTAGATTTTCAAATAAAATACAAACTAAATTTGAAATGAGTATGTTTGGGGAGATAAAATTCTTTGTTGGTTTACAAGTATATCAGATGGAGAAAAGTATTTTCATAACCTAGTCTAAATATGTTCATGAGATACTGAAAACCTTTGGTATGGAGGATTCAAGGCTAGTATGTACTCCCATGGCTACTAGACAAAAATTGTCTAAAAATGATGATGCTGCTGATGTAAACCAGACTTTGTATAGGTCCATGATTGGAAAATTCCAGTATGTTGTTCACAGCAGACCAAATATTGCTCTAGTAGTAGGGATTGTGGCACGATTCTCTACCAATCCTAAGGAAACTCACATGATGGTTGTAAAAAGGATAATGAGATATTTGAAAGGGATTGTAGATTATGGATTGTACTATAAGAAGCATGAAAGATTTGAACTGAGAGTCTATACTGATGTAGATTGGGCAGGAAATGTGGATGACATAAGGAGTACTAGTGGTGGAGCTTTCTTTCTTGGACAGAGATTAGTTTCCTATACAAGCAAGAAAAAAAATTGCATTTCCCAATCTACAGCTGAAGCTGAGTATGTTGTTGGAGATTTTCTAGTAGGCCAGTACTGACTGTATGTTTGTCATTGATGACAACATATGGAAAGTAGCATGCGTGGAAGTCTTATGCAGTAAGCTTTCTATATATGTAGCATAGACATGATATCAGAATGATATCATGGGCACAAAGGTTAACTGTTAGTGATGTTTTAGTTATGGACACATAGTCCGTTGATGAGTAGAAGTGAAGTTATGTAGTTGTTATTCACCACCATCAATTTCTTGTGTTTATTCAGAAGAGCTGACAGAGATTTTATTGGTTATGTAGTTTCACCTTTCCTATGGGTATGTTCCCTTGGATTTAAGCTTAGAGGAGAGTTATTTTTTTTTAGGTAAGAGTGAATGAGTTAATTCATCTTACAGAGAAAGTTTGAGTTGTTTTGGTAGAGTCAATAATGTGTAGCATGCATCTACAATTATCTTATTGAACATGTCCTAGATTGTGTTGCATGCATAGTAGAATCAACAGAATGTTTGTTGGAGTTTGTTATGGTTTCTCTAATATGATTTCAAGGTGGTTCCAATAGGCTCACTTGATTATATCATTTGGAGAAAAGATACTTATAGGTAGTCATTTGTGATTGCTGAAGTGTGGTTCATGGTTGATTAAGAAGAGTAGAGTAGAGTGTTTGAAGTGTTGAGCCATCAGAGGAAGGTATATGTGACCTAGTAGAGTACTTGTGCTATTCATTGGAACTGATCCAGATAGAAATTCAAAGTGCAGTTCACTAAGATCTAGATATAGTGTGTATCTATTATTTAGAAGGTTGTAGTCTTCGCCCATATGAGAAGTGAACTCTTGAATAGTGCTTCATCTCCCCTAATAGGGACAATTGCAAAAGACTCCTAATAGGGTCCAACCCTTGACCAGTTCTACTATACTAAATATATTGTATAGAAACTCCTAATAGGGTTAAGGATTTTCTAACAAGGATAATAATACTCTAGTGCAGAATATCAGTGGGTGTCAATTCCCATCAGGGTTTTTACCTATTTGGGTTTCCTCATAACCAAAAGATTAGTGTTGTGTTCTTGTGTTCTTTCATTGTATTTATTTTTTATGTTTAAGTATATTTAATTGGATAAAGAATTGAATCTTGTAGATAACTGATTCAACGCCCCCCCCCCCCTGCCCCCCTCTCAGTTATCTCTTGGGACTATTCCTAACAATTGGTATTAGAGACAAGTGCCTCAGAGAGAAATTTTAATAGCTTGAGGTTGATCAGATGGTGTACTTCAAGAAATAAAGTCCTAAGTTTGATGGAGAGAATTATCTTGATTGGAAGAACAAGATGGTGACCCATTTGTAGTGCATTGGTTTTGAAGTTTTTGATGTGACTATCAAAGCAACCAAGATACCTACCATAGAAGAGCTTGCACAAGAAGATGCTACTAATAGGAAAAAGGAATTATTTCATCAAAATGCTATTGCTACAGAATCCCTTATCAGCACCCTATCTTATAGTGAGTTTTTAGAAATAAAAAAGGAGGATACAACCCACAAGATATGGAAGCACCTAGAAGACATATTTGAAGGAGACAAACAAGTAAAGAATGTTCACAAAAAGACATGGAAGAAAAGATACAATGCATTAGAGATGCTGCCTAAAGAAAACATTAGAGCTTATAATCAGAGGATAAATGAAGCATTTGCTAGAATCAAAAACAATGGTGGAGAGATTTCAGAGGAGGACATCATGGACAAGTTTATGACTACTCTTACTCCTAAATATGAAAGCAAGATTAACATCCTTCATGAGACCATGAAGCTTACATCAAATTTCAAGAGAGATACTTTGATCTGAAAACTCTCAGCCTTTGAAATTTCAAGATTGAAGACAAAACCAAAGAGTCAAACAACCTTCAAAGCAACAGTTCATGGTAAGAAATCTACTAACACTTCTGGTAATTTTGATGATGATGATGAAGAGAAAACTCTAGAGGATTTCATTGCTATGATTTCTAAAAGAGAAAAGAAAGGAAAAGGAAAATATGAAGGTCAATTACCATTTAAGTGCTTTTCATGTAATAAGATCAATCACTTTGCATCTAAGTGTCCTACTAGAGCTAGAAAGTTCAAAAAGGATTACAAGCCTAAGTATTCTAAGGAATACTACTATGCTAGAGATGGAGTATCAGATGATGAATTTGGTGAAGAAGAAATTGGATTCATTATTATTATATACAAAATGAATAATAAGATATTTCATGAAGATAAGAAAGAGAATCAAGAGCTTGCACTGATTTCACAAGCTAACATAAGGACACACTAGATTATAAACAGTGGTTGTTCACATCACATGACAAGTGATAAAGGCAGGTTTGTTCATTTTGAAAAATGCAATAAAGTAGTATGTTTACTATCTTAGATTGAACCCTTCAGTTTTGAAGATGCATGTAATGATTTAGATTAGCATGATGCCATGAAAGAATAACTTGATTAGATTGTTGAGAATGATACTTGGGAACTAGTCCCAAGACCTAGTGATAAGAATGTGATTGGAACAAAGTGGATATTTAGAAACAAGATGAATGAAGATGGCACAATAATAAGAAACAAAGAAAGGTTACTATATAAAGGATATGCACAAAGAGAAGGCATTGGTTATTCAGACACATTTGCACCTATGAGTAGATTAGAAGCTATTAAGTTGTTTCTAGCTTATATTACAATAAAAAACTTCAAAGTTTATCAGATGGATGTCAAGTTTGCATTCTTGAGTAGGGATTTGAAAGAAGAAGTATACATTGAACATCCAGAAGGATTCACCTTATCAGATAGACCTGATATGGTATGCAGATTGAACAAGGCCCTCTATGGACTTAAGCAAGTCCCTAGAGCATTGTATGAGAGAATAGATGGACATTTAACCAAGATAGGTTTCCAGAAAGGAGCAACAGATTGTAATTTTTTCATTAGAGAGACATCTGAATGTTTACTACTTGTAGATATATTTGTTGATGACATTATCTTTGGAGGTAATGACAATTTAAGTATAGAATTTGCCAAAGAAATGTAGAATGAATTTGAGATGAGTATGATTGTCCTATCAAATACTTTTTAGGACTAAATGTGCAATAGATAGAAAAAGGAATCTTTATTAATCTATCAAAATATGTGAAAGAGATATTGAAGAAATTCAAGATGGATGATTGCAAGCCAGTAGGAACCCCTATGATCACTGGATGCAAGATTACAAAAGAAGATGACTCACCAGTAGTAGATATAACATTGTATAAGTCTATGATTGGTAAACTTATATATCTTACTCAAACTAGACCTAATATTTCAAATATAATTGGCATAGTTGGAAGATTTGTAGCAATACCTAAACAAAGTCACCTCATGGTAGTAAAAAGAATATTCAGATACTTGCAGGGCACCATAGACTATGGTATATGGTATCCTAATTCAGAAAATGTTAAGCTTCATGTGTACATCAATACAGATTGGGTAGGATGTGTTGATGACATAAAGAGTACTTCAGGAGGAGTAGTGTTTCTTGGTGATAGACTTGTCACTTGGACAAGCAAGAAAAAAAATTGTATTTCTCAGTCAATAGCAAAAGAGAAGTATGTTGCAGCAGCCTTGAATTTTTTCTACAATTGTTTGGATCAAGCAAATGATAAAGGATTTTGGAATTTAGATTGATTATCCTATTGTTATTCAATGTGATAACACTAGCACTGTCAATATGTCAAAGAACCCTATGATGCATGCAAAGACAAAGCACATTAAGATCAAGTATCACTTCCTAAGAGAGAAAGTGGCAGAGAAAGAAGTCAAGTCTGACTATGTGAGTACTAGAGATCAGTTGGTAGATATATTCACAAAGCCGTTACCTAAGGATACTTTTGAGTATCTCAGGGAGAAGTTGGGAGTAATTCCCTTCCCTAAATCTTCTTAGAATAATGAAGGAAAGACATTAGTCCTTAGGGACTGGTGGAAGGTTGACTATTCTACCTCAGGAGTAGTACCAGTGCTTAAAATGAATGGTACCCTTTGCCATTGATGTCAAAGGGGGAGTATATTTAGAGTCATGAAAGATAGAAGTAAAAAGAGGAGTAATATACTAAGGGGGAGCAACATTCAGATATGACAATAGTTCAGTTGAGGAAATGGAGAATATTAGAAAATATTGCAGCAGATGAAGGATTCATCTTTGGGGGAGTTTTGATGAGGAAATGGGGAATGTTATAAAAGAAATGTTCATTTGGGTTGGTGGTGTTTTTTCATTCTACATGTTTCCATCAATGCCAAAGGGGGAGATTGTTGGAGATTTTCCAGCAGGCTAGTACTAACTGTATGTTTGTCATTGATGACAACATATGGAAAGTAGCATGCGTAGAAGTCTTATGCAGTAAGATTTCTGTATATGTAGCATAGACATGATATCAACATGATATAATGGGTTCAGAGGTCTACTGTTAGTGATGTTTCATTTATGGACACATAGTCTGTTAATGAGTAGAAGTGAAGTTATGTAGTCGTTAGTTGCCAGCAGCAGTTTCCTGTGTTTATTCAGAAGAGCCGATAGAGATTTTATTGGTTATGTAGTTTCACCTATCCTATGGGTATGCGACCTTTGATTTAAGCTTAGAGGATATTTATTGTTATTCGATTAAGAGTGCATGAGTTAATTTAGCTTGTAGAGAAAGTTCAAGTTGTTTTGGTAGAGCTGACAGTGTGTAGCATGCATCTATAATTATCTTATTGAACAAGTCCCAGATTGTGTTGCATTTATAGTAGAGCCGAAAAAATGTTTGTTGGAGTTTTTTATGGTTTCTCTAATATGATTTCAAGGTAGTGAAAACTTTGAAATAGGCACCTTGGTAGTAAAAATTCAAAAAAATTCAAAAAATTTAAAAATTCAAAAAAATAGAAAGAAAAAAAAATGAAAAAATGAAAAATTGAAAATGTGCCTTGGTGGAAACCTGGAAGAAAGCACCTTGGTAGCAAAAGTAAAGAGAAATAAATTCATCTTATGGTGAAAACTACTCCCTTGTGGCACCTTGGATAAGTACTATGATGAAAACATGGCAATCAGGCATCATGCGTAGTTCTTCTACATATTTCATCCATTTTGTCTTCTCTCTTTGATCTTGGCAATGTTGACTTATACACGAACATTTGGCTATCTTGTGAGCTATTTTACAATGATCTTGCTTTCATTCCATTCATATTTAGCCTTCATATTTATTTTCCTCCATTCATTCTAGCCTTTTGCTATCCTTTTCCCCTTTGGTCTTGATCTAATAAAAAGAGTAAAAACATGATGCTATGAAGCCTCTTGAAATGTCTACTCCTTTAGACTGCATCATTTCCTTTTTTTGCGTTATGCTTTTGTGACTTATCCTATGCTATCCTTTCATTGCTTGTCTAAATTTGCTTTACATGATAATTTTTCCCTAGCTTCGGTACTCTTGAGGAGTTTGCCTATGAGGATTTCTTCCCTTCATTCTCCTTCATTCTCTTTTCTTCCATCTCTTCCACTAGCTTGCTATTCCCTCTTGTTCTGCACCTTCCTAGACATTGGGACTACATGATGCAATCTTTCTTGGGAGTTTGATGCCCATTCGGTCTGGGGGCATCCTTTGTACATACTTATTGATCCTAAAAAAATCTCAGAAAAATTCACATATGATGCTAAAAAAATCCTAAAAATCAGAAAATGTACTGAAAAAATGATCATCTTAGTGGAAACCTAGCAATAGGCGCTTTGATATATCTACAAAAAAATTATATATTTCAAAAATACCAAAAAATCAAAAAATTCAAAATCCCCAAAAATAGTCACACTTACCCAACTGTGTTTTTCAACACTCCCCTAGCATCCAGTGTTTCTCAACACTTATCAGATATCCTACCTACAGTCTAGAATGATGTGATATTTCTCACCAGTAGATGTGATACTCAAAGTTTGACTCTATGACCTACACACATGCACTCGATGAGACTTGCTTGACCTTATTTCTTTCTGTGTTGTCTATGATGATTTCTTTTTTGAGTGTTCTCTCCCTAATAGTTTTCAATGATGTTGATCTAGAAGATTGGGGGCATGAGGACAAGTTTTATTTCTTTTTCTGCTTGTGGGTATATTTTGTTAATCCTAACTGTCATGAGCACTCCGTCTTGATCCACTTGACTCTAGGATCTACAAGGTATTATCCTTGACTATTTTTCGTAAGTGCATACTTATAGCCATCTTGACTTTCCTTGTGTCTTGATGCATGTATAATCTTTCCATATTACACTTAGGGAACCTCACTGCACTAGTCATCTTGACCTATATGGCTTTGATGCCTTGGTGGGATTTCCACATATCTATTTGATATAGATCATATTCAGATTACCATAGTTATACTAGTGTGTATTGTATGATCTTGCGATGCTAGCAATAATGCTCGATGATGAATATTAGAGTCTAATGGCTTTGTAACCTTGCAAGTAAACCACTTTTCATAGTAGCTTGCATTCTTAGGTTCATATTAGTATTTTTTTCATCTTGCATATGGAGAGAGCTCTCCTTTCATCTTTCATGGACTTATTAGTCAAACTATGCTCACCTTTCACTTCTTCCCGATCATGTCTTTCACTTCTTCTCTTTCATCTCACATAATTTTCTATTCATTTCAGGATCGAAACTGAAATCTAAGTTCACCTTGATCGTCCAAATTTCTTTTCTCCTTCTTCTGTGTAGTTGGCTGACCATTTGAGGTCTGATCCTTTGATCTTCACTGGGGCATCTTCACCTCTTCATCTCCATGTCTCTCACCCTTCTATTCTTTCATTCATTTCATCTCTCTAAGTTTTTAACTGGGGCATATCTTCACTGCTTGATGGTTATTCTATCATCTTCTATCTTCGCTTATGATTTGTAGTGATTTTGATCATGTTGCTCTTTCTTTTGCATTCCCTCTACCTGATTTTACTTTCGATCCCGAGGGGGCAGACACATCATATCCTATAGGCTATTCTCTAGAGCATATGCTTGACCATTCCATTTTCTTTGATTGGTCTATCTTTTCACTTGAAATGTTAGTTCTCGTCTCGAGTTCTAATACTATCCATCTCTTTCCTAAATGTTCAGTACTGTCACTACCAGGCTGAACATGCAGGATTTTCTCTCTCTCTACACTTCATTCTTTGGAGTCAGATCTCTATCTACTTGCCTTCTTGGCTGATCTATTCTTCGACGTAATGTGTTCCCAGATCGATCACACATTAGTCAAAGAGGGGAAAATGTAATCACCCAAAAATGGTCATCTAGACTATTAGCCCCTTTTGTTAAAATCATCAATTGCTTATTCTTGATCAAATCCTAATTCTATCATTTATTCGATTATTTTCTATGGGCTAACCATCTTATCCCAAGTCTTTATTTACTTAAAAGGAGTTTCCTCCTCTTTTAATTAAATAAAAAGCCCCCCACTTTTCCTCTTATACTAAGTTGCACAAATAAAACATTATTCATATTTTGCAAAAAGGGAAAAAAACACTTTTTGTCTCATATGGACACAAAAGTGAACTCTTATTTTCTCATTGGAGGATACTTGTGCACATGGATTTCTCCTCTTTCAAGGTCCACTGTTGATTAAATTTTTTGCCTCTTAATCTCCATGGTCCATTCTTTCTCATTTCTTATAAAAGGAGAGCTCTCTTCTCATTTTAGGACCCAAATTTTTATGCTAATCTTATGCTGTAGGATTTCTTGGAAACTTTGAAGCTTTTAGGGATCATTCTTGCATTCTAGTTTCATTATTGCATCATAGCTTTCATGGCATCTAGCTTAGTTTCCTTTATGCTTTAGATTAGCTCACATAGCTTAATTAGCAAGGGTTTTTAATACTTTCCTTTCATAGCTTAGCTTCCATCTTCATTCTTAGCATAGCTTGCATTGCATTCTCATCTTGATTCTTGAGGATATTGTCACTCTTGCCCTTGTCTCATTGAATCTCCCATTGTGTGGTTTACTAGCAAGGCTGCATGCTTCAATAGCTATAGCTGAGAGCACCATCAAAATCCTTGTGACTCCATGCCTAGGGAGCTCTAGGTCACTTTCTCAAGGTTTCCCATTCATGGATCCCCTTGGAAGTAATGACATAGAGAAGTGCACTATTTAGTGTGTACAGTAACAAGCCGACTTGATTATATCATTTGGAGAAAAGATACTTATAGATAATCATTTGTGATTGCTAAAGTGTGGTTCATAGTTGATTAAGAAGAGCATAGCAGAGTGTGTGAAGTGTTGAACCATCAGAGGAAGGTCTATGTGACCTAGTAAAGTACTTGTGCTATTCATTGGAACTGACCCAGATAGCAGGTCAAAGCACAATTCACCAAGGTTCAGATATAGTGTGTATCTATTATTTAGAAGGTTGTAGCCTTTTCCCATTTGAGTAGTGAGCTCTTGGACAATGCATCCTCTCCCCTAATAGGGAAAATTGTAAAAGACTCCTAACAGGGTCTAACCCTTGACAAAGTCTACTGTACTAAATATATTTTAAAGCAACTCCTAACAGGGTTACGGATCTTCTAACAAGGATCATAATACTCTAGTGCAAAATATTAGTGGGTTTCAATTCCCACCAGGGTTTTTACCTATTTGGGTTTTCCTATAACCAAAAGATTGGTGTTGTGTTATTTTGTTCTTTCATTGTCTTTATGCTTTATGTTTAAGTATACTTAATTGGATAAAGAATTGAATATTTTACATAACTGATTCACCCCCCCTCTTAGTTATCTCTTGGGACTATTCCTAACAAGTATGTTATTCATAGCAGACCATATATTTCTCTAGCAGTTGGGATTGTGGTAAGATTGTCTACCAATCCTAAGGAAACTCGCATGATGGCTGTAAAAAGGATAATGAGATATTTGAAAGGGACTGCAGATTATGGATTGCACTATAAGAAGAATGAAAGATTTAAACTGAGAGTCTATACTGATACAGATTGGGTAGGAAATGTGGATGATAGAAAGAGTACTAGTGGTGGAGCTTTCTTTCTTGGATAGAGATTAGTTTCCTATACATGCAAGAAAAAAAATTGCATTTCCCAATCTATAGCTAAAGTTGAGTATGTTGTTGTAGCAACGAACTATTGAAACTTGGTATGGATAAAGCAATTGTTGGTACACATGAAAGAAGAGATCACTGAACCAGTTGTCATCTACCTTGACAATGCAAGTACTATCAACATATCTAAGAACCCAGTGATGCACACAAAGACCAAACACATTGCCATCAAGTATCATTACTTTAGGGAAGTTGTAAAAGATAAAGTGATCAGAATGGAATATGTGAATACAAAGGAACAACTAGCAGAAATATTCACTAAAGCTTTACCTAAAGAAGCTCATGAATATCTAAGAGGAAAATTAGGGGTTCTTCCCCTAACTAAGGCTGCCTATTCAAGCTAGGAGCACTGCTTCAAATGTGCTGCAAAGAGTATCTGAAAAATTGATGCAGAGAAAGGCCACACTTTAGGAGAAGCCTAGAGTTGTGAAAAGTATAGAAAAGCTGATAATCAGTCATAAGAAAAGATGACTGAGGGAGAAATATTGTTACTAAACAACAAGATGACATCTACATCTGAAAGATGTATGTTTTAGTTGTTTCTTTGGCATTATTGTCAAAGAGGGAGATGAATAAGATGAAAACACATGGTGAGATTTCATGGAAGATCAAGTAAGAGGGAGAGATTCAGAGCAAAGGAACAAGAAGAGATCAAGTAGAAGTTACTGTGTGGATGCTCATGTAAGCAAGGCTAATTGATTCTGAATTAGAATGAAGCTAAGGGTATTATAAATATTTCTGACGTACAGATAAGTTTTGGATTGGTTGGTGATTCATGTGTTATTCATATGGTGTTGCCATCAGTGCCAAAGAAGGAGATTGTTGGAAATTGTAATTGAAGCAATTATTGTATTGTCATTGATGTCAAACCTTAACTAGTAAGATTGTTTCTATCTAAGAAAGTAATATATCTATTTGATTGTTGAGAAGGATTAGGGCAAGGTTGATAACAATATGACCTAAGAAAAGGTTGAGTTATCTTTATACTTCAATGTGTACTTGATTATGTGGCACAATGATAAGATAATTTATTTCTTATCTAAGTGTTGGTTAATATTTTGTCCTCTTCTAAGATTTTCAATCTTTGACTCCCAAATCACCCAAGTTAAGAGAACAAAAGGATGTTACCAACAATTGGGTCAGTGTATATCTTCAATCACTGCCCTCTGAATTAACAGGTATAGCTCCCTGATTGTGTATGGTGTTCAATGAATATGTTTTTAAACTGAGCACCAGGTTGTCTCTAATGTGTTTTAACCAAATTGCTCATAGACACAAACAATCCATGAAAGGGTATATATTCTATCTCCTAACTTTAATCTAACTACTCTAATCATGCAAATTCTACTTAGAGAGAATAGGAGGAGAATCATATATGAACAGCAAATGGAATTGCCCTCACTGCAACCTCTGACATGAAATGGAATCCAAGCAAAAATCACAGCTTCATACACAATAGTACTTTCTATCTAGAATTAATCTAACAAACAAGGTGAATAGGAGAAGAGTTATATATGACAAGCAAATGGAATTACTTACTGCAACTACAGACATGAAATGGAATTCAATATGTAATCACAGCTTCATACATAACTGTCCTTTCTATTCAAATGTAGATGATTAACTAAAATGGAACAAAACCAAAAATAAGTCTTAGTAAATGGAATCACTTTTGCGCCAATATCCAGTTTGCCAACCTTTGCATTGATTTTCTTAACCCCCTTTATAGAGTTTACAAGGTACAACATTTGTAGCCACTAGAAATGTTTCAACTTCTAGAATACAAAAAGATAAAAAAAATGGCAAGAAACATCTTCGATGGAGGAATTTGAAGAGCTATCATAGATATAGGAATAGGGAAAGACATCAGAATTGTGACACTTCAATTCAAGACTTTCATCTTCCCCTTAATCAACATCTATCAAGCCAAAGTCCATTGGGCTTTCAAAGTCAAGTCATCATTCAAATTCAGGTAGAATAACTAACTCTATCTCCAACTGGCACTGATCCTCTCCTTCAGATGATTTAAAATATTCGGTAGGATCTCATGACTTTGTCTACTATTGAGATGCACTCATCTTCTTGTTCATCACTGTGATGGAAATCAACCCCATATTTAGGCAATTATAACTCATCCCCGAGTCGTCATGACTACACATACTGTCCCTCAATTCCATAGACTTGTCACCATTTTCTCAAAATCCACAAACACGGCCATGTGCTGAAACTTTCATCCATCCAGCTTCCCTTGTCGCATGATCGTATGACTCTTTTTCAACTCTTGAGATCATGTGACAACTCTAAATAACTTATATTATATTTTTATCACATCTGTGCTATTAACATACATAGGTTCCCTTTTTGCCTTGTCGCATGATCTCATGGTAATATTTTAATCCATGCAATCATGCGACCACCCTATGATTGGCTTGTGGGGATCGTAGATTGTCTTTCAGAGAGCCGCCTGATATAGATGCCTTTGGACCCACCAAGAGACACGTGTACGCATCTCGCATGATCTCAAAAGCATTTGGTAGGGGTTGCACTTTTGCGAGGATCGTCAGATGTGCTTTGATGAAGTGCAGCCTCTGCCTTGGACACGTGGAAGGATCTTATTCTACCGCCAAAAATCTTTGGTGACTTACGTTGTCACATGATCGCATAGCAATATTTTAATCTATGCGATCATGTGACCACTTTATCATTGGCCCATGAAATAATATTTAATATTATCTTCATCGAGCTCGAACTTATAACCTTTCACCATCGCACCTATGCTATTAGCATACATGGGTCCCACCTGGTCTTTCATTGTCGCATGATTGGTGCACGTGGATTCCCGCTATGTCATGACTCAAGTCCCGCTGAGAAATAGGGCCCACTAATTCATGCTTTGTTACTTTTCACATGATCGCATAGTATTTGTTTAATTCTTGGGATCATGCGACCGCTTCATCATTGGTACACATGGAGTCTGCTATTGGCGTACGTGGGTTGCACTGTTGGCACATTTATTTAATCTTTCCTGTCTTTGACTTTTCTTTCCTGCCTGGGCTTCCATTTCGCATGATCGCATAGCTATTTTTTTATTTATGCAATCATGTGACTAAGTACAAGTAGAGCATCTCCCTTGCTTTCATATGGCTGTAAAATTGCTTCAAGGTTAATCGGTGGGAAATCCCAGGTACCAAAAATGAAATCCTTAACATCCTTGCCATTCTGCAATCTTCTAAGAACACTCTTGGGACCCCTTTAGCATGGTTACTATGAAGTGGAGCTCTAAATAATTCATTGTCAGTTTCTATTATTACAACATTCATATGAGGGATCTTCTCTCCGATTTCTTGTAAACATCTATAGATCACAGCTTTTAAGCATCATCCTGCTTTGAAAAGAACATCAATTGAAACACCATAATCTTTTTCGGATTGGGAACTACAACCTACCCAAACAATGAGACCTTAAAACAATCCACGCGGCTAAAACATGAAGGTAAATTGAAGGGAAATCCAGCAAAGATTTTCCTATCTTAGAGGATATCTAGACCTAGACATTAACATGACCAGACCTGACTTGCAACATCAAGACTACCACTTTGGCATCATAGGAATAGGATAAAAAGTGGGGCAACACTAAGTAATAAGTAAGACTAAACAAGTAGGCTTAACCAAGAAAAAGTGAAGAAATCTAGTTTAAGCCAAGTGATGTTAGTGTCGACTGAGCCAATATATGCTGACTAAATTCAATGTTGACCGAACATCAGTTAATTGCTGAGGAAATAGTTTAAGTGGTGATCGGGCTACCTAGTGATGACCGAGGAGTTGAACATAGTATTGACCGAGCATTAGTAATTTACATCTGAGGAGGAATTCAGATTCCTTGCCAACATAGTTGAATTCTTGGATTATGTAAATCATGTTGAATTTATGTATTGATTGTATGGAAGCATTTAATGCACTATAAACCATTTTATTGTAATTCCATAAAGAGATATGAGATGTTTCTAGAATGATGGATGAAGAACATAAATTTAGAAGGATTCAAAGAATCTGATCTAACCCTAAGATCTATGGAGGAGATTAAGCTACAAAAGTTAGATCAACCTAAATGAAGAGGTATTAAGGAAACCTAAGTGTGAGGTTGAATGAGGGATGTTGGAGTTATTATTATTGACTAAATAAGTAGAAAAGGATAAAGGAAAAGGAGTTGTGATTTCTTGAAGGGATTTCTGAGCATATCAGTGATGGAGATGGAAATGGATCACAGTCAGTAAGCCAACATATGTGTACAGAATTGGAGCTATTATTTTCAAAGTGAGTTGTATGTTTTTAGATTAAACAATGTTGTTACTTTCTAGTCATTGTATCAGTTTTAAATCCTTTAATCAAGGTTGACCTAATAATCATTTTTATAAATCCTTTGAACAAGGTTGCATTATAATAGAATGTATGTAAGTCCTTTAACAAGGTGCACTCCTAACAGGGTGGTTGAAATCCTTTAATGAGGTCACACCTAACAGTGTATTTTTAAATCTTTGACAGGGTTGGCTTTTCACAAAGCTCACTTCAGAAGAGTGAAAATATCAGTAACATGTTACAAAGTGGTTTTTTCCCAAATTAGGTTTCCACTATAAATCATGGTGTTAATGCTTGTGTGAATGTTTTGGTTTGAATATTTATATGTTTTACAAGTTAAATACTATTGGATAGTAGACTGCACTATTATATGTTTCTGATATGCATTCAGTAATCACCAAGTAGTTGTTTGTTGTTAGATCTGAGTTGTTGAAGAGTTTTGAAAGTTTAATTATACATCTGGACCTGAGAACAACTGATTGACCCCGCCTCTCTGTTGTTCTAAATCATATTAACAATAATAACATCCCATAACTAGGTGGTACTTCTACAATACTAATATTAATTTTATAAGACTTTTCAGGACAAGAAGGAAACTTGAATTCAACAATTTTCATTATTCCAATAACTGGGACAAATCTATTATCCATAGCATAGCATTTTCCATAAGAAGTATCTACATTCATTTCTAATTCCTTCATTACTCCATGAGGCATAATATTAACTACTGCTCTAGAGTCTAACATACAATTTTTAACTAATTTATTGTTTATCAAGAAATTAAAAAAGAATGGGTCTACTTTAGTAGCGTCCTCATTAATAGAAGTTCCTAGATAAATATTTGGTAGTTCTTCATTATCATTTTATTCTTTTGAATCTTTTTTAACAATATCATTAATTATTTTGAGCATTTCATTCTTGCAATTAGTTAATTTCATCATTTTCATTAGAGGGACATAAAGTTTTACCTGAGATAATGCTTGAGACATGAATGAATCATAGTTAGAAATTTTCTTACCACTGCTTTGCTTGTCCACTAGTTTGCTTATCTTTAATGTTTGGTCAACTTGCCTTTTAGGGATGTCTACCTTTCCTTTCTTTATCTCACCATTCTTGTTCAAAATTTTATTCTTGTTGCTTGTTCATTACCTGAATGTACAATCATGTTCCTTAGGTGATAGTTGCTACAAACCTGTTCCAGTGTTGCCACAGTGTATGCCTCTTTTTCTTCTTTTGTTGTCCCTCTAATATATGGATTCTCATCACTATCTTAAAAATATTGCTACTCTTGTTGGTATCCCAACCTCCTATAACCTTCATTTGGCACATAATCTCCTTCAGAGTCAGCACTATCTCATACCCAAAAAGGGGTAGATGACAAAGCATTTATCACGTCTCTCCTTACACCCCTGATGTTCTTCTTTCATAATTTTTTGTGCTATAAGGCATTGTTCTTGGGGGTGGAGCAACTTACAAATATCACACCAAATCTCATCCTATATAAAATGACTATTCTTCTTAAGCAGGTCTGGAGTGTCCATTGTTTCTTCAAAGGTTTTCCATATTTCCAGTCAGTGTGATAGGGCATGTCCTGTAACCTGTACCTATCATTCTTGTTAAAATTTCTATCATTTTTTCATACTTGAAAATGACATCTATTTGGCTGTAAAGTTTTCACCAAGCTTAGTAATTCATCCATTTTATGGCTTTCCTCATTCTCTTTTGGGGTTGTAGGGTTAAAAAGCCTAGGATCATTTCTCCTATCCATTCTCCTAGCACCTATTCTATTAATTTCAATAGTTAGTGCAATTTTAAAAGCTTCTTGTAATGTTGTTAGGTTATGAGACCTTATCTCATAATTTGTCTTGACATCATAAGCTATTAAATAAAAGGTTATTAAAAAGGAATCCATAGGGAAAATATCTTTTGGAATTTATTTAATACCCCGTTAAACCTTTTGTTGAATTCTTTTACTGTCTCATTCAAATTCCTTTTTATGCTAGTTAATTTGTGAGATGCAAAAGATGGATCTCTGTGATCTTTGAATTCTTCCATAAACTGATTCATATAACTTTTCCAACAATTAATAGATCTGTTAGAAAAATTCCTATACCATTCATCTGCACTATCTTTAATAGACTTCACAAACAACTTCATAAGCACATCCTCATAGGTTATTTCAAATTCAAATACAACATTCTTGACATTGATAACATGTTGTTCTACTAATTGTGACCCATCACCAGTAAATGTCAGGATGGAAGACTTTAATTTATTTGGTATCAAGTCAGGAGAACATAAAATATTTGAAAAAACCAACTATTTATATCTCTCATTTACTATTGGAATATGACATTTTCTTGATTTCTAATCTGATCATTATTCTAAAAAAAATTGTTTTTGTAAAATAGGGTTACCTCTCTGATTTTGACCTCCTTGATTCACATATTGGCGTATATGAGGTTGCATCAT